>JASDQU010012639.1:106816-128276 GCA_032191745.1 Picea mariana
ATTGGATTTTCAACTATTCGTCACTTGCTCGATTTAGATAATCGTGTTGGAAGTTATGACCCATAGAATATTGATGCTTAGTAACCATTGATTTAACCCCGCATGGATTCCCAACCATTGATCCACGATGGGCATTATTATTTATCCCACATGAAAGGGGAAAGGTTAGACAAAATAATTTATAAGTAAAAGGAATCCGTCTGTTCATTGTGCATGAAGCATAGAGAGCCGCAAAACCTTGTGGAGCCCATGTGCAACATAACTTTTAGCTGGTGTCTGTGAGCGAAAGATGTTATAGTACAATCAAAAATTCATGGGGCGAAATGGATAGAGTTGCTTCTCATCCCGGAGGCCTCAAAAAATTATCCAAGATATTCAATACTTGCAACTAAGATGATACTCGAGAAGAAATAAAAATCAGTAAAAAAGATTTGAATAAATGAGTTTCGTCTGCTCCACACTGATCAAATTGTTTAATTTTGTCCTTTTTCTCAGGAATCTAACCGACATAACGGACTTGCACAATACGCTGATTTCTACATTCGAAGATGCAACACAATACAACTATAGTGAGGTCAAAATAGTAAGTAGTGAATAATTTCTATATTATAACAGATCGATTTTGCATCCACATAATATATATATATATATATATATATATATATATATATATATATATATATATATATATATAACTTTCCTGGGAATAAGTTTGCATATTTACTGCTCGCACTAGTACTTCAAAATAAGTGTTTTTTTCTATTGTAAAAAAGTATATATTTATTCAAAATGAAAATCCAAAACTTGAAACATCGATGGTAGTGTAGATATGCCACGCCATTGATAGCACTCCTGAAGGTACCGACATTCTGGGTCGGGTGTCAGCCAGAGTAGTAGCTTCCCCCGACTGCTTGCTAGTTCTACTTTCCGATCAATTTGCAATGGCAGGTTTGATTGCAAATCTGAGATGTGTAATCTTGTTCTGCATGATTAATAAATTTAATATGAACTGAGGAGATAATCCTTTTGTTTTGTAGACGTGCACTGAAATGGTGTTTCCGATGGCCCAGAACCCGATTAAAACAATGTTTCCCCTCAAATTATTTGATATAAACTCCTATGCCGAAAATTGCTCAAGGAAATATGAAGTACTTCCCAGGCCCAATTGGGTGACAACTGAATATGGAGGCCATGTAAGTTCTAGACTAAGGAATCAATATGTATGTGTAAAGATTTGACCAAAGTTTTTAAACAACAAAGTTTTTAAACAACAACGGTGAGGCTATGCTCACTTCTGTATTCTTCAATGAAGATGGATTACATTTTTATATAGGAAAAGACTCTCCCGAGTTGGTTACATGCAAACCAAAGACAACTATACTGTTAACTAAGAACTGACTCTTAACACGCCTACAACTGACTCTTACAACTATCTCTCACAACTGAAGCTTATAACTAGTGCTTATAACTGGCGCTTACAACTGACGCTTTCTCCATTATTTCCAAGTCTCCCCCTTAATGGAGAATGGATTGACTTCTACACCTAACATCTCCCTAAAAAGTTCAAACTTAATCTTTCCAAGAGGCTTAGTGAAAATATCAGCAACATTTTCACTAGTATTATAATACATAAGAGTTATTTCATTTGACTGCAACTTTTCTCGAACAAAATGATATTGAGCTTCAACATGCTTTGTCCTTGCATGAAAAATCGGATTCTTCACAATATTGATTGAACTTTGATTATCACATCTGATCATCGTAGGTTCCTTTCGTTCTAAAATATATGAGGCAAACAACACGGTGAGACTATGCTCACTTTTGTATTCTTCAATGAAGATGGATTACATCTTTATATAGGAAAAAACTCTCCCGAGTCAGTTACATGCAAACCAAAGACAACTAGACTCTTAACTAAGAACTGGCTCTTAACACGCCTACAACTGACTCTCACAACTGACTCTCACAACTGAAGCTTATAACTGGTGCTTATAACTGACGCTTACAACTGACGCTTTCTCCATTATTTCCAAGTCTACCCCTTAATGGAGAATGGATTGACTTCTACACCTAACATCTCCCTAAATAGTTCAAACTTAATCTTTCCAAGAGGCTTAGTGAAAATATCAGCAACATTTTCACTAGTATTACAATACAGAAGAGTTATTTCATTTGACTGCAACTTTTCTCGAACAAAATGGTACTGAGCTTCAACATGCTTTGTCCTTGCATGAAAAATCAGATTCTTCAAAATATTGATTGAATTTTGATTATCACATCTGATCATCATAGGTTCCTTTCGTTCTTCTCCAACATCTTGAAGAAGTCTTCTTAACCAAACAACTTCACAAGTTGTTGCACATAAGGCTTTATATTCTACTTCGGTAGAAGACAAAGATATAGTAGGCTGTTTTTTACTGCTCCATGAAACAACCCCGGATCCAATGTTGAACGCATATCTAATGGTTGATCTTCGATCATCTAGATTGCCAGCCCAATCAGAATCTGAATAACCTATCAACTCAACATCAGATGCATCTGTATATTTAATACCATAATCAAGTGTACCTTTTAGATACCTGAGTATTGCCTTTGATGCATTCCAATGGCTTTCATGAGGTTTCGCCATGAACTGACTTAACACACTCACAAAATATGAAATATCAGGTCTGGTTGTGGTGAGATAATTCAGACTACCCACCATCTGTCTATACACAGTGCCATTTACCTCCTTCGAACCATCATCACAAGACAGTTTCACATTTTGCTGCATGGAAACAATAGAAGACTTACACTGATCCATTTTAAATCTCTTAAGTATTTCTCTGATATACTTACTCTGAGAAGCAAAAGTTTGGCCTGCATTTATCCAAAATTCAAGACCTAGGCAGTAATGTAACTCACCAAGATCTTTCATTTCAAATACCTTTGATAACTGCTCCTTGATTTCATCAATTAACTTCTCTGCATTTTCTGTAATGATTAAATCATCAACATATAATGAAATCAATACTATATACCCTTGTTCATAAAATTTGGTATATAGATTTGGATCACTTTTGCTCTGCATAAAACCCTGTTGAAGAAAGAAGGAGTCTATCTTCTTATACCATGACCTAGGTGCCTGTTTTAGTCCATACAATGCTTTCTTTAACTTACACACTAAGTGTTCTTGCCCCTTTTCAACAAACCCTTCAGGTTGAGTAAGGTAAACCTCTTCCTTTAATTCACCATTCAAAAATGCATATTTAACATCTAACTGATGCAACTTCCAATGATACTTTGTAGCTAAAGCAATTAACATTCTGATAGTATTCAATTTAGCTACTGGTGCAAATGTTTTAGCATAATCAATACCTTCTGTTTGTGAATACCCCTTTGCAACCAATCTAACCTTATACTTATCTATACTACCATATGATTTAAACTTAGGTTTGTATATCCATTTGCATCCAATGGGCTTCTTATGTTTAGGCAATTCAATCAATTCCCAAGTATTTTTTTTCATTATAGATTCATATTCTTCCTCCATTGCATTTCGCCACTTATCATGTTCATTATCTTCATCAAAATTCATGGGTTCTATAACATTTGAAATGCTACTCATTAGGGCATAGTCTTTATACCTCTCAGGAAGCCGAATCTGTCTTGAAGATCTTCTCAACTGATTATCTTCCTCCCCACTTTGTGAAGATCTGTCTTCACCTCTAGGTGAACTGTGACTGCTTGAATTGTCCATATCACTGAGTCCTTCTTGCTATTGATGTTGTTGTCCCTGCGAGGATGGTTGCTGCTGTGTGGGCTGCTATTGTTGCTTCTCTTCTTTAACTCCTTCATCAAGAAGTCTCTGCCATTCCTCATGACTGTTGTCGTCATGATTTCCTGCATCCTTCTCATGAAAAAGTACATCTCTACTTGCAAATACTTTGTGAGTAGTAGGATCAAAGAGTTTGTATGCTTTAAATTCAGAACAGTACCCAATGAAAATACATTTAGTGGCTTTAGCATCCAATTTCCTCCTATTCTCCTTTGGAATATGTGCAGAATCCTTACACCCAAATACTTTCCAATTATTAACTGCAGGTTTGGAACCATACAAGGCTTTGAAAGGAGTAACATTATCAAGACACCTTGTTGGACTTCTATTCTTTAAATAAACTGCAGTATTTATGGCTTTAGCCCAAAATGCATTTGAGAGACTCTTACCTTTCATCATACTGCGTGCACACTCTACCAGTGTTCTGTTTTTCCTTTCGGCGACTTCGTTTCGCTATGGAGTGTGTGGTACTGTAAACTGATGTACTATTCTATTATCTTTGCAATATTTGTTGAAGTCCCCTGATTTATACTCTCCCCCTTGATCTGAGCGGAGGATTTTGATGGATTTTCCTGTCTTCTTTTCCACCATGGTTTTGAATTCCTTGAAGTACTCAAAAACATCACTTTTTCGTCTAAGGAAGTAAACCCATGTGTATCTCGTGCAATCATCAATAAATAACAGAAAGTAAAATGCACCTCCTAAAGACCTAGTCTGCATAGGCCCACAAACATCAGTATGCACAAGATCTAACACATCAAGCTTAGACGCTTAATCCTAGATGCTTAATCTCATGCAAGCTTAGACGCTTTGGAGAGATAAGAGGACACATGGGCCTCCTGTGAGGCCCACGATCGTTGAAATTAAATTTTCTTAGTGATATTAAATTTAAGTAATTTTGTTTGTTTTGTTTTAATTTGTTTTAATTTTTATTCTATTTTAATTATTTTATTTTAATTTTATTTAATTTTTATTATTATTATATAAAATCAGGTTAAAAAGGATAAACATAATTAATATGTAATTATTATATTATAGATATTATGTTTTAAAAATCGAAAAAAAAAAATATAAAGGTTTCAAAGATATGCTATTAAGATACAGTATGAAGATTAAGACTAACTGGCTTATTACCTAACCTATTGATCTGGAGCCAGCTAACCGAGTTGAATCATAATTAGTGAATGAACTGGAAATCAAGTTAAAGGCTTGTTTAGAGTTGCCGATCTTTGTATCCCAAGTATAAACTCCGATTGTCCAAGCGTCGAGCTCACGAGACCGCACACACAACTCATCGAGCCAAGCGCCAAGTCCCCCCACTCCATTCCACTAGTCAAAGTCAACGCTAAATCTTAAGGAAACATTCAACAATGCCAACACTACATGCCAAGGAAAAGCTCATGAGTCAAGCATCGGAGGATATTTAGTTGTAAGAGAAAATTTAAAAGGACTTAGACTAGGACAAGCGAGAAGGAGGTGGCATATGCACTAGGAGAGTAAGCATAGGAATTGGCAAGTATGGCACAAGGCTAGCGTAGCTACAGGGAAAGGGAACCAATATTTTTTTTTATAGGGGCAAAGAAATCAAGCCTAGACGCTTAATCCTAATCCTAACCTACCCAATCCCCTAAAGGAGTAATGTCTGTTTATAGACAAGTAAAGAAAACTTACGCCTAACCCTGTTTCTAGTTTGAGTAGCACCAATTTGAAACATCCTTGAACTCACCCTGACAACTTTGGTTGATGTAGGCTAACGCATACAGGATGGTCAGGACTCGAGGGATTCGAGGCAGGGGAGCGTCGTCGCAAGCACTGCCAACACCACCAGCGCCACCACCACCAGCGCCCGAACTAGCTCTCATACTGCGCTCGTTGGAAGCCATTAATGAGACTTTAAAGGGGCGAAAACCGACAGGGACTAAAGTGTAACCCCCATAGTTTGGAAAGGGTAATCCAGAAGCGTCAAGGGATTCAGGGGGAGGACCTCCACATGACGACATCACGCGAGAATTGCAGAAGATCAAACTTCCGGAGTTTGCCAGGGGTCGCGCCAGTGAACGCGCGGAAGCATGGTTGGAAGGCATGACAAGGTGTTTTTCCTTAAGGGACTATGCATCCAACTCAAAGGAAAAGATCGCAATTTTTCAGTTAAGAGACAGCGCCTTAAACCAGTGGGGCAACCTGGAAAGACAACTGCACCTTACCCCAGACACAGTATCTTGGGAAATTTTCGAGGAGAGGTTCCGAAGGAAATATCTGCCAGCTTATTATGAGGAACAACAGGTAGGGGCATTTCATGCCTTAGTACAGGGAAACAGAACGGTGGAAGAATATGAGATCAGATTTATGGAACTGGTCAAATATGTTTCGTATATGGATAATGACCAACAACAGGCAGAGTGCTTCGTTTATGGATTGAACCCTAAGATAAGAGCTATGGTGCGGCTGTGGAAACCGTCTTTAGTAGTGGAAGCAGTGGAAAATGTGCATTATGCAGAGGAACACATGAACTTAACTGAGGGTACAAGACCAACATTTTTGCATCGTCCTGGATTCGTAGGGAAGGCCCCAAGGAAATTTCCCAGGGGAGGGGGCTCAAGGCCACCACCATATGGTAACAGAGTCGCTCCAAGGACAGTAGCCGCAGAGATTTTAATGGCAGTGAGTGCAGCATCTCATTCATCACCAACAACGCAGGCAGGTCCACGACCATCTCAGGGAACAACTAGTAGGGGCAGGGGTTCCAGGGGAAGGAACTCATTTTAGAGACAGTGACATAACAGTGCACAGGTTCAATCTTGCATTACCTGTTGGGGGTGCGGAGGATCCCATTACCAACGTGACTACCCAGAGTTACAATCTGGGTTTGTGCATAGAGAAGGAAAGGAACTGATGGGGAGATCAAGTAGCAGCCACCAGATTTACGCAGCGGTTAATAATTGCCAGGCCGAACATCAATCCATGGTGGTGGAGTCATCAGGTACGCTAAATCATATCAATGTTAAGATTTTATTTGATTCTGGTGCTATAGATAGTTTCATTTCACCATCTGCATTAAAAAAGAGTGGGTTGGCAGCCTACGAACATGATGACTTTAAACAAGTCAATATGGCTTCAGGGGAAAAACAAGCGGTAGGACCTAGTGTTGATAATTGTATAGTAGACCTGGGAGTGTGTACTACCAGGTTGAAGGTATACGTCACTTCTCTCGGGGCATATGACCTAATCATTGGAATGGATTGGTTAGCAGCTCACCAAGCCATGGTAGATTGTTTCGCAAAGAGGGTGCTTTGTGTCGACGATGAAGGAAGGCCAGTAGAGATCCAGGGTGTACGGAGAAAAGTGTCATTACGCTTTATATAAACTATGAAGGTTAAGCGATGCTTGAGACAAGGGTTTCAATTGTATGTAGTGGAAGCAGTGAATGAAAGAAAGGGACCCTCATTGGATCAGTACTCGGTATTGTCAGAATTTAAGGATGTTTTTCCAAACGAGTTACCAGGGTTACCTCCTGAGAGGGAGCTTGATTTTACTATTGAGCTAAAACCTAGTGTAGAACCAATATCCAAGACTCTGTATCAGTTGACAGCGTCGAAACTTTGTGAATTGAAAATGCAGTTGAAAGAGTTACTGGACTTAGGGCTAATAAGGCCCAATGTCTCACCTTGGGGTGCACCAGTAATTTTTGTAAAGAAGAAGGATGGATCCTTACGACTGTGTATAGACTACAGGGACTTGAAGCGTGCTACAATGAAAAATAGGTACCCAATGCCGCAAATAGATGACCTTTTCGATCAGATGAAAGGAGCAACAATATTCTCAAAGATCGATTTGCGATCAGGGTATCATCAGTTAAGGATTAAGAAAGGTGATATCCCAAAAATTGCCTTCTGAACTCGGTTTGGACATTAGGAGTTCATCGTCGTACCTTTCGGATTGACCAATGCACCAACAGTATTCATGAGCCTCATGAACAACGTATTCCGAAGGTACTTAGATCGATTTGTATAAGTCTTTCTATATGACATCCTCATCTATTCCAATAATGAAAGAGAACATGAGGAACACTTGCGAGTAGTGTTGTCCTGCCTTAGAGAGAACAAACTGTATAGGAAGTTGTCAAAGTGTTCCTTCTACCAGAAAGAGATTCACTATTTAGGTCATATCATTTTCGGCGAAGAAATCTCTGTGGACCCAGAAAAAGTAAAGGCCATTATGGAGTGGCCAGTGCCGAAAAATGCCCATGAGGTGAGAAGCTTCATGGGACTAGCAGGTTATTATCGGAGATTTGTGGAAGGATTCTCAAAAATAGCGAAACCCATCACCACTTTGCAACACAAGGGGGTCAGGTATGAATGGATAGTAGAATGTGATAGTGCATTCATTGAGCTTAAGAGGTTACTAACCAGTGCGCCAATTCTACGAGTGTCGGATATGGAAAAATACTTCACAGTCTACACGGATGCCTTGAAGCAAGGGTTGGGGGATGTGCTAATGCAAGATGGAGGAGTGATATCTTATGCATCAAGGAAGTTGAAGAAACATGAAGAGATATATACAACTCATGATTTAGAGTTGGTAGCTATAATACTAGCTCTGAAAATTTGGAGGCACTATCTTGTGGGGCGAAACTTTGAGCTCAAAAAGGACCATCAAAATTTAAAACATCTCTTCACTCAAAGAGATCTCAATGCCATGCAAAGGCGATGGAGTGAGTTTATGAGTGAGTACGATTTTGGTATTTCGTACATCAAGGGAAAGGAAAATGTGGTCGCAGATGCCTTGAGTAGGAGACCACGTATCTTCTCCTTGGTAACCTTAAAGGTCAATCTGAGGGAACATGTGTTGACACAACTCCAAGGAGACAGTTGGTATTTAAAGGTTACTTCAAACCTCCAGAGCGGGAGGCAGTTAGATCCAAAGTATGAAGGATATAGTCTGAAAACAGATGGACTGTTAAGATATCGAGGAAGGATGTACATCCCTGAGAATGGGGATATTTGAAGCATCATACTGAAGGAATCCCATAGAGCACTTTATTGTGTGCATCCGGGTGTGAAGAAGATGTACGCAAATATAAGGAAACTCTTCTTCTAGGTAGGCATGAAGCGCGATGTAGTCCATTTCATCACCAAGTGCCTAGAATGTCAACAAGTGAAAGTCAACGACCATCACCCAACAGGCCTCCTACAAACACATGATGTTCCTATGTCCAAGTGGGAAGTCATCTCTATGGATTTTGTTGTGGGGTTTTCGCTCACATCTCATAGACACAATGCCATTCTTGTGATAGTGGATAAGTTAACCAAGAGTGTTCATTTTATTTCAGTTAGAGACACTTACAATGTCACTGATGTGGCACATGTGTTTGTAAGCGAGGTTATCCGTTTGCACGGGATACCTAAGAAGATCATTTCAGATAGGGACTCTAGATTCACTTCTAGGTTTTGGACAAGTCTGCAGTCAGTGTTGGGGACTCAGTTGAACTTAAGCACAATTTATCATCCTGAAACAGATGGGCAAACGAAGAGAGTAAATCAAGTCATGGAAGACATGCTTAGGAGGTATGTAATGGATAATCAAACCCAGTGGGATAAGTACCTACCTTTGGTAGAGTTTGTCTACAATAACAGTTTTCATAGCTCCATTGGAATGCCCCCCTAGGAAGATTTTTATGGGAGGCCATGCAGAACGCCATTGAGTTGGGATAGACTAGAAGACCGAGTAACAGTTGGGCCAGAATTGATTCAAGAAATGGAGGAACAAGTGATTCAGATTAGGCAAAGACTAAAGGAAGCATAAGATAGGCAGAAAAGTTATGCAGATGCGCACAGGACCGACCAAAGTTATGAAATGGGAGACCATGTTTTCATTCGTATCAGACCTAATAAGAGTACCATACGGTTCGGGAAGGGGACAAAGTTGTCACCTCTATTTATAGGACCATTCAAAATCCAAGAGAAAATTGGACCCGTTGCATATCGTCTCGTACTGCCACCCCACTTGCATAAACCTCATAATGTATTTCATGTATCTGTTTTACGTCATTATGTTGCTGATGAATCACATAAATTAAATTGGAAGGAATTGCAGGTATCGGACATGGGAACCCTCACGGTAGAACCATTACGCATATTGGACCGTAGAGTCCGACAACTCAGGAATCGTCTGGTAGACCAAGTTAAGGTCCAGTGGGACAAGTATAGTCCAAGATCTGCTACTTGGGAAGACGCCAAGACACTACGACGAGACTATCCCTCACTTTCTTGACCGCCTCGAGAATATGTTTCTCGAAGGTTGGATGTATGCAACACCACCTTTTGACTTAGACAACCAGGATTACCTAAGGCCTATATACTTTATTTTATAGTCACAATGAAACTATTAAGTGATACACTTAAACTTTAAATGTATGAACTTTTATGAATGATTAAATGTTATTGATGATGATGTATGTAATGCGATCTATTATGTGAATGTAAATTTTACGAATGTTTAAATGTTATTGATGATGATGTATATGATGTGACATATTGTGAAAATGTGAATTTAATGAATGTTTAAATGCTATTAGGATGATGTTGGATATGATGCGATCTATTTTGGGTAAATGATAATCTTATGAATGGGTGTCGAAATTGAATTATGGGATATTATGAGATCTATTTCTAACTAGAAAACTTTGATGTTAAATTATCGATACAGGGATACCAAATTGAAATGATGATAGTATGCAATTACATGATGATAATGCATAGAAATGTATGAGTTTGTGTTACAGACTAATCTGCAGGTTATGGGCTATGAAATAGCCAAGGGATAAAGATGATGAAAGTGGATATCATGACTACTAGCCAAGAAACACTATGGTATGAATATTGTATGTGAAATTATATTGGTTTGGATGCATTGCTATGATATGTGGACCAGTGCATGATTTCAGGTGATGACACTGCCCAAAACCGAATAAACGATGACAAAACCCCCAACAACACAGTGCCACTGTATATTCCATTGTAGGGTGTGGACCCTAGTTATGATTAAGGAGGGGTGGAGGAATTTCCCACCGTATATCCTCCGAAACCTGAAGTCATGGGAGGATGGTGTTAGTTCACGCTCCCCAAGACGTGTGATGATGACTGTCAGATGCCTGCTAGGGAATCTTGGTTGAGATAGCGATACTTCCGCTTACGGGTTCTATTTGGAGTTAGGTCAATATAGTTGACGCTCGAAGATAGTCTAGCAGAGGAAGGATAGGAATGGAGATGGAAGTAGGTTAGGGAGGAAGGATGAGTAGAAATAGTTGAGAAAGTATGGAGATTTGTCTTGTGGTGGAATTTAATGTTTTCCCTTCAAAAAAAAATAAAAATGTGTATATATGAATATTCATAATTATGTAACTAAACCACAGTTGTCTAAATAAAATTGTTGAACCGGATAATAGTAATTAAAGGATTTCTCAAACAATTGATTGGTTTGTTGTCTTTTATAAAAGACTAGTCTTGCTGGCTGGATTGGATGCATACACAAATTACTAAAGGATGATAGGTTTGATTATTAGTACATGCACGACACTTGTATGTACTAGCTACACATGCATTTCTTGTACATATACACTAGTATGTATGAGTTTTCTTGACTTACTTACTGATAATGTCAGTTAATTGTTATGAATGTGTGAACCATGTTTCTTTTCCTTTGTACCATAAGATACCTTAACTTCGGGATGAAGTTCCCTGAAGGGTGGTTGTATGTAACAACCCTAGTTGAATATATGCTTAGGGATTATTAAGTAAAAAATTATTAGGTAATTAATTTTTCTAACATGTTATTAACTAAACAAAGATTGGTATAATGATATTAATTGAATATTTATTAATTAATTAATTGTTATAATTTTGATTGATTGATTAATTAATTAATTACCTATTACATTCAATGACATGGGTATTAAATTTAAGAGGGTTAATAAATTTAATTGTTTAATTAAAGGATTACGTATACGGAGGGGATAAGAAGCATTAAATGTAAGGATAAGAAACATTAATAATCGGATAAGACATTAATAATCAGATAAGACAATGAATGAATGGATAAGGAAAGGGGGAGGAGAAAAGGGTCAGTGAAGGAGGGATATGAGGGGAGGAGGCTTACGGAAGGAAGGGGATTTTAATTTTTTTCAGGGTTCTCTTGGATTTGTTGGTTCAGAGTTTGAGTTCTGTAGTCGGGGAAGGATCATTACGGGGGGGGCATCGGTTTGCTGGGGGTTTTGGGCACGGGGGCCAAGATATCCATATGGTATCCTGGAGCTAGGAAGCCGGACATGCTGCTCCTAGATGGCAGGGAGGAAACACGGTTTGGGCATAGTTGATCAGCGCATCAAGCAGCAACTAGGCAACAACAAGGAAGGAGGGGGAAGGGACAATCATATCGGCAGAAATTAGCATCAGAAGCAGGTAATTTGTTATGAAAGTGCTAAGTTTTTTTTTTTTTTATGCTGTAGTTAAATATTAATCTCTGCTGAATATTGCGTATATGCTGGTGATTAATTTATTTGTGTGATTGAAATGATTTATATCAAAATTAGTATTTACAGGCACTACAATTTGGTAGGAAAGTCTCTAGTTAGACAAGGAGACTTGGTGTGAACATCTCTTGTTAGACCAGAAGTCTTCGTAAAAACCTCCCTGGTTTACAATGCAACTTCTTGAATTCGAACTAAGTCTTGAGCTAGACTTTTAATCCAAGTTTTGGGTTCTAACACTAAGTCCGTGCGAGTTTGGATATTCCTCATTAGGAGGTTTTGAATATGCTTGATGAAAATCAAATTTGCGGCTAGACTAAATATATGGTAGAGGAATCACATAGGGTAATCAACTGAGACTCAAAAAAGAGATAGGTCGGCTCGAGGCATGGTGTTGGATCGATTCGCTAGTTTGTCATCAATGAACATCAGGTTGATCGAGTTCAATGCAGTAAGAGAGATCAGAGAATACAAAGGTGTTGAGGGTGTGAGGGAAGGTTCGACTATTATATTATTGGGCAACATGTTTAACACAAAAAATTAAATGAACAAAACCATAACCCTATAACTAGGCCATCCTCTGAAATTGACATTATAGGTAGATTGGTGATTACCTAGATAGGTGCCATGTGGGTGAGGGAGAGACTAATTGAGGGTGTGGGAACTTTCATTCCTTCAACAACTCAACGATGTACTCAGTCTAATTCTCCTTTCATCTCTTTTTGGTTTCTCAATGCACAAAGGTGAAGAAAAAAAGGGAAAGTGACTTCTTTTATAGGCGTTAGTCGCAATAAATGTGATAGGATGTGAGGGGAATATCAACATTATTGGTGAGAAATCCTCTAGTATAAACTGGAGGACTTCATGAGAAAGTCTTTGGTGTATAAAGGAGACAATTATACAGAGAGTGATGAATTTTGTCGGAGGGTAAGATGTGAACTCCCCTGGTTTGACCGGTGGAGTTTATGTGAAATCCTTTGGTCAAACAAAAGGAATTCTGATGAAGTTGCATGGCAATTGTAATATCCCTAGGCCAAAACCCAACTATAAATTTAAATGGAAATGTACTTAAGCTGGTGACTTGTTTGCTATCATTTTTGTATGCACCTCCATGGTATAGTGCGCACATGTACTACGCACTAAAATGATGAAGTGTGCAGATTCCAGGATACCATGCGCAACAAATTAAGTGTGTGTGATTTTGAGGCCAGGAATCCTTTGTATATATGTTGTTCTTTATAGGCTGGTGAGCTAGTTATTATAATCTAGGAGGCTTATGTGTTGAATTAGGCTAGAGAGCCTAGATTCTAAAGGCCATTGAGCCTATTTTTGTATATGTCTTATCATTAATATAATACACCGTTGCATGTCGACCGACCATGATAAAAGAGTATGTGGGACTAAACTCCACTATTTAGGGAAAGTGGGGGGGGGGGGATAAAAGTTAAGGATAAGGGATTAATCTAGGGAGCTTAAGCCAAAAAGGAATATTATATTAATATAACTTAAAGTATAAATCATGGATAATTATTTTATCCTAAGGTCTAAGGATGGGGACAAGTGGGCAAAAGTAGCTCTCAACATGACAAGTGTCAAGTTGGGAACAGGTATATTGATGCAGAAGCATTGCTCCACCTTAGCACATGCCATTTTTCTAGCACATTGATGCACATTCAAAGAAGGGAGAGGCATCAACACTCTTGTTTTTCCCCTAAAATTTAAATGTAATTAAGGGAATTTAATGTTGTCAGGATGGAATAGCCAAGTCATGCTTTTGCACAGGGTGTAGATGATGTTTCCATAAGTGGTTGACAATAGGAAGGATCTAGACCCGATTCGGGCTATATTTCCACTCATTTTAATATGCCTCATTAGACAGGAATTTTGAATGGTGATTAGACACCACTAGTGTATCTTGGAGGGAAAGGTCATTGAGCCCCTCTTGTATAAATGTTTTGTATTGTATGCCCAGTAGAGGTTGTTGGAGATTGATGAAAAATCATTGTAAGACAAGAGGAGAGTTGAGAGATGAGACTCAGACGCAGTCTAAAATCCTACACTGTAATTGACATTTTGTCATTAATATAAAATAACATATTCCACTGTTTGTAATTTCTTGTATGATGGATGTTATTAATGAATGCCATTTATGTTTATTGGTGTGTTTATGCTGTAGATGTGTATGTTAGATCTCATCTGTAGGGATAGAGATATAATCTTCTATCTTTGAGTTTGTTGGATATCTCTGGATTCTTCAGGCTAAGTGCAAGGAGTGTGCGACAGAGTATTGAAACTCTGTGAGCCAACGCAAGGAGTGCGTATATGAAATCTTTCGAGTCAGAGGAGAAACTTCTAGGAGGGTACACCAGAATAATTCACAAATTCAAGGGAGAACCTCAAGGTTACTGAATACCTTGGAGGGAATTATGTGCAGGAGGAAGTGCAACACAGAGTTGATGAATACTCTGTAAGACTCTGCGCAGGAGGAAGCGCAACATAGAGTTGATGAATAATCTGTAAGACTCTGATAGGATGGAATTGTGTAGGTGCAAGTGTGCATAGAACCAACACATTATGGAGTGTTTGGGAATTGAGGAAAAACCCATAGTTACTGAACACTCTTAGGGAAGGAAGCTCTGTAAGTGTGCATTGAGTGGAGGTAGGACACTGTCGTGGAAAACCTGAAGGATTTCAAGAATTTATAAGTAATACCTGTGCAAGGAATGCACCAGGCCAATACTTAGATAAGTTTTGTGAGAAGTCTTCGGAAGGCTTAATCGAGCGCAAGGAGTGCACCAAGGACAAAGTGAATTCGTCTTACATGCTCAGGAGAAATAACATCAAGTTTCCAAGGAGGGCACCAAAAGGTTCTTAGGAGGATGCAAAAGGGTCGATAACCTTCAAGGTTTGAGAAATCAAATCTCAGAAAGAATTAGCGTTGTCGTGCACAGAGTTTCTGCAAGTAGTGAAGAGGTCGAGAGAAGTTAAAGTCTCGGATAGTGATAAAAGTTCTAAGCGTGCACAAGATTAAGGACTTGCTGAAGTTCCAAAGTCAAGAGGAATCACCCATCGTCAAGAGGAGACAGATGGCAAAATATCAGGATATTCGAGAGATAGAGTTCTGGAATATTTTCCAAGAGAAAAAGGAAATCTTCTTGAAGTCGTGAAGAGCGAAGTGAATCTGGACCATCCAATCCAGAAGGACACCTAGATGATATCCATGGATTTCGGAGAAGTGATGCTATATAATAAAGGGGAGAGTAGAGAAGAAAGACTCCTGAAGACCAGAGTCTGAACATATCATAGTCATTGATCTAAGGAAGTGACAGGGACTGTTGATCCTCACACCCATTTGCGTTCACCGATTCAGAGTTTGGAAAACAGGAGTTGGTTGTTGTGAAAAGGATGAAGCACCTTTCATGGTTTATCCCCGGGACACAACATGAGGTAATATGATCAAAGGGGCCTAGCACAAGGAACTAGTGTCATCATCAAATTTCTTCAAAGGGGCCAAGGAGGGAGTCACAGGGTTGATAGAACCTAAACTTTGGGGAAAGAAGGACCTATGAGAAATTGCATTGGGTTCTAGCAAGGAACCAAAGAGTCGATCTGACTCAGGTGATTGAACTATCCTAAACCAGTAGGTTGAGCATCCCCAGAGGAGAGAAGTGAAGGAGAGGGGGGCGGTCTATGCAGAGTGGTATCAGATCTACATAGTTGATTTATGTAGGTAGAGGATATAGTATGGCAACATCAAGTAGAGTTAGAGCAGAAGATCACCTGTAGACTGCAGGTGAACAAGTGAAGAGAGAGAGAGTGTGACACTCTACGATTACTATTTCTAGGTGTGCAACAGGTGGTAAACAACCAGGTGGGCTACATGTGAAGAGAGATGGTTGTTGAAGGCCATAAGCACGGTCGAAGGGATGACTTCCCGTAGAAGAGCAAAGTGGAATTTGACAAGGAAATTAATGAAATATGAGTAGAGATAGATAAGCTAGCATTGAATATGTAGCAAGAGGAAAAGGTATGTTGGAGATATGAGTGGACTTTGAGAAGGAAATTTGAGTGGCTCGTTCAAAATTTGTTGGCCAGTAGTTAGCAACAGGTGTTAAAACGGTGGCTGAGGCATGTTGAGAACCTTAGTTATGAGGGAAAGAGATCTAGAAGAATTCTCATAGATTTCCAGGTGGGCAATGAAAAGGGATCAGTTGATCTCATAAACTTCTAGGAGGGAAGAGGAGACATCCCAAATTTCCAGGTGGGAAAGGGATAATAAATGATCTTAGTTGAGAGTTCATGTCAGCAAGGGATGTTGAAAGATGGAAAGAAGGTGGAATAAAGGCCTCATCCATATGAATATTCATGTGGAGTTGCAAGCCACGTGAATGAATACGATGAAAAGATAAATACTCCCACTACCGAGGAGAAAGATCAAGGGATCTTTCTGATCATTGGGGGAATCGAAATATTCCTGCCAAGTAGCTAAGGAGAGGCTAGCATATGTGTTGCAGATGCAGCAGTAGAAGGAAAACAAGAAGAGAATGTAATGGAGGAGAAGGAACAAATATTGAAGTCTTCCCCAACAGAAGAGGAGTACCCAGTTTAGTCACTCACTCAGTGGGATATGGAGTTGAAGATGCTGGAGGATTGGTTGGACAATACAGGACCAAAAGATGGCTTCCGGGAGATAGCTAAGACAGGAGGAACAAACCAACATGAGGAGCAGCTGGAGGAAGATGGAGTGGAACGAGTGCAAGTGAAGAAACCGGCAGAAGATATTATGTTAGAGGAGATAGTTCAGCAACAACTCAATACAGAGACTGTAGAGTTGGAGTTTGCAATAGAGTGGCCATTCAGAGTCACAGGAGACAAAGGTAGCATGGGGGACTAGGTAGGTCTGCTCATCGACTGACATGAGGAGTTGTAGCCGAGTAGACTGTATGAGAAAAGACAACCAGGAGAGAAGTTGGAAGAGACCATAGAGGAGATAAGGAGGATGATGGTGAAGTCAAAAAAATAATTTTTCAACAGAGGGAAGATGAACAGAATAGAACCTGCACGAGTAGCGGTGAAGCAAAAGCAGTAGCAAAGAAGAGGAGAAGGAGGACAAATCCAGGAGAAATTTTGGGATCTAGGAGGATTTCAACATATCTGGGAAGCTCATGAGAAGGAGCTCATGAAGTTTTGTAGCAGTGGAGTATGATGCAAGAGCATCGGTCCAACTCAACACGCACCAACTTTCTAGCACGTTGGTGCATATTCAAAGAAGGGAGAGACGTCAACACTCTCATTTTCCCTCGAAATTTAAATGTAATTAAGAAAATTGAATGATTTCAATATGGAAGACCCAAGCCGTGCTTTCACACAAGGTGTAGATGAGGTTTCCTTAAGTGGATGACGATAGGAAGGATCTAGACCCGATAGATTTCCACTCATTGTAATCTTCCTCATTAGACAAGCCTTTTGAATGGTGATTAGACACCACTAGTGTATCTTGGAGGGAAAGCTCGTCGAGCCCCTCTTGTATAAATGTTTTATATTGTATGCCCAATAGAGGTTGTTGAGAGGCTGCTGGAGATTGATGAAAAATCATTGTAAGGCAAAACGAGAGTTGAGATCCGAGACTCAGTTGTCCGGACTCTTACACTGTAATTGACATTATGTCATTAATATAAAAGAACAAATTCCACTATTTGTAATTTCCCATGTGATGGATGTTATTGATGAATGTCATTTATGTTTATTGGTGTGTTTATGTTGTAGATGTGTATGTTAGATCTCATCTGCAGGGATAAAGATAGAATCATCTATTTGTGAGTTTGTTGGATATCTCTGGATTCTTTAGGCTAAGTGAAAGGAGTGTGTGACAGAGTATTGAAACTCTGTGAGCCAATGCAAGGAGTGAATATTTGAACTCTTCCAAGTTAGAGGAGAAACTTCCAAGAGGGCACACTAGAATAATTCACAGACTCAAGGAGGAACCTTAAGGTTATTGAATACCTGGGAGGAAATTCTACGCAGGAGGAAGCATAACACAAAGTTTTTGAATACTCTGTAAGACTCTGCCAGGAGGGCATTGAGTAGGTGCAAGTGTGCATAGAACCAACACATTATGGAGTGTTGGGGAATTGAGGAAAATCCCAAAGTTACTAAACACTATGAGGGAAGGAAGTTTTGCAAGTGTGCATTGAGTGGAGGTAGGAGACTGTCGTGGAAAACCTGAAGGATTTCAAGAATTCAGAAGTAAGACATGTGCAATGAATGCACCAGGACAACACTTAGATAAGTGTTGCGAGAAGCCATCTAAAGTCTTAATCAAGTGCAAGGAGTGTGCCAAGGACAAAGTGAACTCACCTTACAAGATCAGGATAAAGAGCATCGAGTTTCCAAGGAGGGCACCATAAGGTTCATTGAAGGACACAGAAGGGCTGAGAACCTTCAAGGTTTGAGCAAGCAAAGATCATAAAGAATTAGTGATGTCACGCACACAGTTTCTGTAAGGAGTGCAAGAGGCCAAGAGAATTTGAAGTCTCGGACAATGATAAAAGTGCTAAGAGTGCACAGGAGTAAGGAGAAGTTGATACAGGTGGAGAAAGATCAGGATATCTGGGAGATAGAGTTTTGGAAGATTTGCCAAGAGAAAAAGTAAATCTTCATGAAATTGCGAAGAGCAGAGTGAATCTGAACCATCCGATCCAGAAGGACATGTGGAGGAGATCCATGCATTTCAGAGAAGTGGTGCTCCGAAAGAAAGGGGAGAGTAGAGTGGAAAGAATCCCAAAGACCGGAGTCTAAATAGATCACAACCGTTGATCTAAGGAAGTGACGAGAACCATTGATCCTCGCACCCATTTGCATTCATCATTTCAGAGTTTGGGGAAATAGGAGTTGGTTGTTGTGAAAAGGCCAAAGAACGAAGCCCAAAGCGGACTTTAGGGTTTATCCCCGGGACACAACCCTAAGTCATATGATCAAAGGGACCTAGCACAAAGAACTAGAACCATCTTCAACTTTCTTCAAAGGGGCCAAGGAGGGAGCTGCGGGGTTGAAATAACTTGCACTTTGGGGAAAGAGGGACGTGTGAGAAATTGCATTGGGTTCCAGTAGGGAATCAAAGAGTTGATCTGACTCAGGCGATTGAACGATCCTAGACCAGGAGGTCTAGCAACCCCTGAGGAGAGAAGTGAAGGAGAGGGGGGGGGTCTGCACCACATACATATAGTTTGGAATTAGTTCATTTTTTTATTCATTCCATAATCATTCACTCACTAATTGAGTTGTCCTTTGTACCTTTTTGTTACTATCAATGTACCTATACCCATACCCATAGCTGTACTAGTACCTGTACCTCTACCTGGTTAGATTTGGAGTTGGACTAAAGAAGTGGGTTGTTAGGCCCGTGGGATATTGAAGAGGCGGGTTGTCAGGACCATGAGAAATTATCTCTAGGTGAGAGAATGGTTGGGAATTGACTTCTCGAAGGTGCCAAACTACAACTACATGGCTCTGAGACTTCCTATCCAGCCTGTTGTTGAAGCCCCGGGAAGGAAGTGGGGCAGTCGAAGCATTATTGAGCAGAGAAGGGGCACACTTGTTGGGGTGGGAGAGGCATGTGGGGAATGAGGGATTGTATGTTGTTAGTTTGAGTTGGCACCTGTAGCGGAGTATTTCCTGTTGTCTGAGATAAATTATCCTGGTTAGGAATCCCTTTACCTGGGTGGAGTTTAGTCCCATCTCGAGGGTGACCCATTGTTGAGAGTGATGAGAAAGGTGGTATAAGGATAGGAGGTTTATGGAAGGTCTACACACAGTTGGTGATATTTTTACCAAGATAAGTGTCAATTGTGTGTTAAATTATATGTTGCATTATTATTTATGCGTTTATTTTTATGGGCTTTTCCTGTGTGTGTTGCATGTGTATTTTTATTATTATTCTATATGAATTTGTTCATTTACAGAATGTATTTATATGTTTTAAGTTTTATATATAAAGTTTCGCAAGGTTTTATGTATATATGTTTTTATTTATATATAGTTCAAATTTTTTTTATGTGGCATAGCTGAGTTGGATGCTCGAGATGTTACAGTAATGACTTGGCTCTTTAGGCTAGTTTGTAGGAAGAGTTACAGTGACTACCGAACTAGTTGAGAGAAATCCTCCATTGTACATCATAGGATTTGATGGGAACTCTTCCAGTGTACACCAGAGGAGATTATACTAACTCGTCCGAAAATTAAAAAGAACTTGTCCCCAATATTTTCTTAAGTGTCCAAAGTTAGAAATGAAAACTCAACCCAGCTATGAAATGTAAAGGGCTCACTTAGAGAAAGGGGTGACCAAGATCAATTATTAAGGAAAAAATCAATTCAAGGTGATTTTGAAAGAGATCAAAAGGGGCTCCATTTTCTTGAAGAGAGGATTTGCAAGCAAAGAATACAAGAAAAAGGAGGGTTGTTAGTGCCTGACACAACATAACTATAAGTCCATCTATAGGAAAGGAAGAAGTAACAAATACCCATAGGATGTGCAACAAAAACATGGTAAAATTCACTAACAACAGATCTGGATTCATAATAACTCTAGTGGCCTTTTGTACCAATAACTAGGTAGCCAAAGAAAAGAAGTAAGCCATAACTCTCACTTATAGAATGTTGCTGGCTAATTCTTTATATATGTAATTTCATTATAGTTATAAATAAAGAATTAAATAGATAGATATAGAGAAAGAATGAATGAGATTGCTATTCATGTTCCATTATCTTTTAATTACCGAAAAATGTTTGTTATGCCAATCACAATTCCCTTGAACTAGAATTGTAGAACACACTCGTATTGTGGAAACTAGGCCGCACCCAAAAAACAACATTTTTGACTTCTAACTCAATGATAAATTGCTTTCATTTCCATGCATGTTGTTTAAATAAATTTTAGCACCATAAAGTAGGCACCCTCAATACTTCCAACACCGTTGATGATAGGCTTTTTTCATGTTGTAGAGATAATAGAGAGTCTCAACCCGAATGCAACACATTTAACATATTCAAACAATAATATTCAGTACACCAATATGTGAATTTCAGTCGTTTAAACAAGTAGTTTAAAAGGCATTTTTCAA
>JASDQU010012639.1:134727-151662 GCA_032191745.1 Picea mariana
CTAGTCAGAGTGCTTCCAAAACATAGAAGAAAAAACCATAAAAGTAATCAAAATAGTGGTGAATGGAACTATAAAGGTGGCATAATTAGCCAAGTCAATAGAAATGAGAATGGTTCCCATGTATTGTGGATGAAACACATCTGTAAGATGTCCTCAAATAGTTGCTCAAATTTTTCCATGACCAGTCATCAAGCTAACCAAAAAAAATCCTTGAAGTTTGTACCTTGCCAAGATGTTGTTATATATGCCTCTTCGTCAATGAGTTAAAAGAAGAGGAACTGGAAAAAGGTCGTCGATACCTGATAGGAAGAAAATGTTTTCTTTGATCAGGATGTTGATGATGTCGATATGTGGAGGATGTAGACCCTGACGTTGTTGTTGAAGAGTCTGTTGCTTCCAAAAACTCTGATGCTAGTGTTGAAGAGTTTGTTGCTTCCAAAAACTATGATGCTAGTGTTGAAGAGTTTGTTGCTTCCAAAAACTTGGATGTTGGTGTTGAACAGTCTGATACTAGCAACTCTAAGGTTGAATTTGGTGTCAAATATTGTTGTGAAAGCTCCAAAGTTGTATCAATAAGAGGTGTAGGTGGTGGCTGCTACAACTCAAAATTAGAAGAGTCATCTGATGTGATGGACTCGTGTGCTAGAATAAATTGAGTATGAACGAAATAAATATCGAGACAACTTGCTAATGGAAATGAATTCCCAACAAAACCAAGTCTGACTTTTGTTGGTCTCATCACAAGATGAATGGAATGTGGAATTCCCTATTCATTCTTACTAAATCCACCACTAGTGTATCCCATATGATTCATCAATTTTAACCCAATACCATGAATTTGGAACTCAGAAGTTGGTGAAGGAAGCTCAGGAGTGGCCAACAATGAAAAAGTATCATTAGAGGAAAGAGATTATTGCAGATATTTCTACAAACAAGCAATATTATCTTCTCCTTTAAATCAACCAAAAAATGATCATTGAGAATAGTGATTATTTCCTCCATAGAATTAAAGTGATTGTTCCAACTATCAAATTGATCTTGATGCTCTGACATTCGAATCTGAATGAGTCTATAATCCCTAAAAAAATAGGTACTCATATTTTGAAGACAAATCTTGGATTTCTCCTATTCACCTAGAAGTTTGTTAACTTCTTTGACAATCTTTAGATTCATACTATGAAGGGTGGAGATAAATGCATATTTTTCCTTCATTACAATGATTCTCCCCCAATGAATGATACCCAGTGATATATTCCTATCGAAGTAGTGATCTGAGGTTCTATTGATCTATTGCATGCAACTAGAGATCTAATAAAATAGTTGTATCTCCTAAACTACAATGTGGGTATTGGATATTTTTGGTGAGATTGATCATCCCTATGTAGGGTGTATCTCTACAAACAACTATATCTACCTAGATCGTGTATTCCGAGATATAATTGATGGATCCATGGCAGCTATAGATCTGATAAAACAATTGTATATCCTAAAATACGATGTGTGTATTGGATATTTTTGGTGAGCGTGAGAAACCCTATGCAATGTGTCTCTATATAAAAAAACTAGATTTACCCATATCATGGATTCTGAGATATGGCTGACGAATCTATGGCATATTGATTTTGGAGTTGTAATCTATAATTTAATGATTTTTCCAAGACAAATTCACACCATCAAGAGTGAGTAAGAAACACAATCTAACTAGAGAATCTTATAGAATGTGCAGTGTAAGAATAATTTTTGGTGAGTACTCCAACCTTTCTAATTGCATATTCCTCATGAACCTACAAATAAAATGCTTATGTTCTTTGTCATACAAAAAAATATCTGATAGCATGTGAAGTTTTCACAGTGAAGCTAGCTAGTAGAAAAGTCACACAAATCTTGTGAGAGAGAGAAGAGAAGAGAGACAAGCTTGAGAGAAAGAATGAATTGTATTATTTCACATGGATAATGAGTAATACACACTCATATAAGTAGTCCAAGAGAATCAATTCACCAATATTAGGGAGTACATGCACCAATCTCATGGAGTACATGCACCATGCGCCATATGAGTGATCTAAAGGAGATATGGACACTAACTCAATGTAACAAGAGTCAACTGCTAGCTAATCTCAGTTAACTCTTTATGAGGAAATAGATTAAATGATTGACAAGTGTGGAGACAAAGAATAACACATTTATGCAAAGGAAGTGCACCCTCATGCCCTAAAATCTAAGAAATAGATGCATCAGTGGTCATCCACTAGTCAATTGAAATCAACTGTGACTAAACTGACTAAGATAAACAATATTCATCTATGTTAAATTTATTATTTGTACCATAAAAACTATTCATATGGAACTTACTTCTTATACAATTTTCAATAAACTTTAATAATAATTATTAAATAATTTATTTTTTTCTAATAAATATAATATTTTATCGGTTAAATTTAATAATGTTTTATTTTTAGTTTTTTTCCTTGAAATGCGGCTTTAGAAGAAAACCCTAGGCACGTTCCTTTATTATGAGGATGATATGAGGGAAAAGTGTCGGTTACACATTTTTCATTTTGTTGTGTCTTGAATTTATAAATATGGCTACTAGGTCTACTGTCTATAATTTTTTATCATTTTCTCACTATAAACAATTAATTTATTGCTTCTTAATAGGTAAATCTTCCTAGATTGCAATTTCCCATTCACTATATATGTGTCTTCGCTATCTTCACTACATTGAATTTTATTTATGTTACTTTAAAGTTTTCATTTATGTTACAACTATAGTTATGGTAGTAATTTCATTTTGGACGCAAAACCAACACTTTCATTGTCTTTGAAAATGTACTAAGACATCGTCTATCTCCTTGATTTTATTAACATCTACATTTTGACAACATAGATAAGATTTATGGTAGAAAATTATTTTTTAGGCAACTTGAGGTTGTCTATATCAAAGTGTACATCAAAATACATGGACGTAAAAACAGACATGTGGAATTTATTACATAGTCAAATTTTATAATATATTTCATTTAGTGACCCATAACCTTAAGAGAACTCATAACTAAATGCATAGGAAAAATACGACAACAACCACAATAAATTTCAATTAATACTCAAAAATTAACATCAATATTAATATAGGCTTTAATTCCTTGTGTCCAGCTATGAATTCTTATAACCAAATAAACCATGAAAATTCCCAATATGAACAACAATACTCAACCAAACTCAAATGCATAACTTGTTCATGGGCATGTTTATCTCAAATCTATGAGATACGTTTGTGAGCCGCTAATGCTCCCCATTCTATTGAGTTATCAAATTTCCCAACCTAAAATTATAGGCATTCCCTTTAGCCTTCCCAATCTCCCAACTATCGAGGTACTTGAAGCTTCCACTATTGAGATACTCCAAAATAACTTCAAATGAATTCTAGAAGGTACTTGAAGCTTCCACTATTGAGATACTCCAAAATATTTTTTGGTGATGTGGGATTGCTATTTACCTAGGGATAATCCTGCATTAGATGGCCCTTGTTAATAAATTTGTAAGGATCTTGCTCATGGGATCACTTGATAAATCAATTGAAAATTATTTGTTATTCTATCTTCATCTTCATTTTCTTCTTTTTCGTTATTCATATGTACAATGTGAATCATTTTATCTCTCACACTTCCCATTTGGGGTTCTTCTCTTTTCTCATTAATCTACTTATTGTTGCAATAATCCTCACATTTCATTCTTGAATTTTTTCTTTATTAACCTCCATAATTATTCCTACAAATTGTCATAAAACATATTCATTGTCTTCTAAATTTTCTTTCACTATCCCCAATGTTGGATGTATGGATTGCACATGTCTTCGTTCTATTGTAATCTCTTGATTTTCTTCAAATTAAAAAAAGGTTCAAAATTATTATATCGTTTGTGTTAACACATTATAAACCATATCCAAGAATCATCTTACCCTTTCTAATGGTATAGTCAACCTCTTCATGATCATTGGTTCCCATGAACATTTGTTTTTTAAGATCATATTTAACAACATTTAAACTCTCTTTTACTTTTGATAGACCCGCTTTACATACTTTTGATAGAACCACGATGAGATATACTAGAAATACATGAAAAAAAAAAATCTTTGAAAATAAATACGTTTATTTCAAGTATTTCAAGTATATCCCATTGTGGGTTTATTTCCCACTCTACATACTTTTGATAGACCCATGGTGAGATGCATTGAAAGTATATGGAAAAAAAACATGTTTCTAAAAAGAAACACATTTTTTTCCATGCGTTTCTCTTCAGAAACATGTTTTTTTTCATGTATTTTCAATGTATCTCACTATGGATGTATCAAAAGTATGCAGTGTGGGCACTCACTGGATGGAGAATTAGTTCTACATCCAATCAATGTCTACACTTGAAATTTAAGTAAACCTATAAGTGTTTTTTCATATATTTCTAGTATACATCATTATGGGTCTATCAAAAGTATGTAGAGAGGTTACTCGTTGGATGAAGAATTTAATTATGAATCTAACAAGTTCGTACACTTGATATTTGAGTCAACATATAAATAGATAATTTAATTCCGCAACCAACGAGTGCCTACACTTGAAATTTAAGTAAACCTATAAGGAGATAAGTCAAAAATATGAGAAAAAAAAATATTTCTCTTGAAAAATCATATCTCTTATTTTATTATTGTAACTACTATTTAGTTATTTTCCTTAGAAAGCTCATTTTAGACCTTAAATTCCTCCTAATGGGATAGTAACTTGGGTTCATATTATGCATATTGTAGATTGTAGAGAGGAAGACATTCCTAAGGGAATAAACAACAAATAAAGGGGTTGTTTCTTGTGGTGTATGGGGTAATGGAAAGAAAACCAAGAGATGGTATAATTAGAATGTTGAATAAAAAACCCAATAATCGTTTGTATGGATTTTTCTTGGAATATTTTGGGACAAAAATGAATTATTTGGAAGCCTTAAGTAATCTTGTTCACCTTTGTGGTCTTATAGTCCATCATGGATATGGCATACAAATGTTTTTTTTGTGGTTGGAAAAAAATGGTGCACACCCAATGAGTTACCTTGGAGCTCATTTTGTGAAAGAAAAATGTATTCATCTTTCTCATTAAGATGATGCTAGGAGGATCACATCATCAACAAAGAGAAGGATGGATATCAGAACTTGGTGGAGGAGGAACCCATTACTATCATGTATATTCTCATGAAGAAAGGCCTCCAACTCATTAATGTAAATCCAAAACAAAGTGGTGGATAGGGGGAAACCTTGTTTATCCCCAATGGTACTCTTGATGAAATTAGACATCCTGTGAAATGTGTAGAGATGACCAAGGAACAATTCATATAGGTGTATGATGTAAATTGGCAGGGTTTGGTAAATTCCATTGCCTCTTAGCCTATAGATTAGGGATTCTCATAGGAAGGAGTCAAAATATTCTTGAGAATATAGAAAGAAATAATACAATTTCGAATAACAATGTCATTCCTCCTCAATGATGTCTAGACGGTAAATTTGTGATCAATGGTATGATGAGTGGTTCAAAATCCTTCCTGTCCCTTAGATATGAGGGATATTTGCTTAAACTCACTAGAGAGATTCATATGGATAAATTTACCATAAATATTCAAGAACATGTGGCCCACCATGATCTTTCTATAGTTGTTGGGATCTAAGTTGGGGGCCGATTTGTGTATCGGGTGAATAATGTAATGTGAAAACTTGTATGAACCACATGTTTGAAGAGATAAACCAAGTGAGAAGCCAATGAATACCATGCTTAAAGAAATTTTCCTAGAAACCTTCCTCATTTGTTTTTTTATTGTTACTCATCACCCAAACGACCTCTTTGATGTTACTTTCTAAGAATAGTGAGAATGAAGAGGGTGGAGAGGGAAACTTAATATAGTGCTACTTAGGACTATCATAGAGAGTGTATATGTGAGAGAACAAGGATCCATGGTTAAGGTTGGATGGGAGGAGAGAGTGGTGGGAAAGGATGGTGCACTAGAAGTGATTGGGGGAGTGAGTAAGGGAAGTACACAAGTCTCATATGTTGGGGTAGGAGGGGTGAGCATGGGTGAAATCATGTTGAATCTAGTGGTGGAGAGCAATGCATTCCTCATTATAACATTGGTTTATAGGGAAGGAGTTGGTTTTTTGAAGGTGGATGTGGGGTTGGTGGAGTGAGGGTATGAATTTAGGTCTACTTCCAAAATTATTGATGAGAGACATGTGTACTTGGTACATGAAAAATCAAGTACGGAGAACTAGGTCTCTGAGGGGTGGGCCATGGGGGGTGTGTATCATGAGGGGGTTGTCAGCTCGAAAAGATAAGAAAATAATATCATGGTATGTGAGGGGGATGGGGAGTAGAATAATAAATATTGTTAATAGTGTCCTAATGGAAAGCTATTCTAGGCAATCATTTCAAAACTAGAAGGGTTTTGTTTTGATTTATTAAGGTCTAAATACATGGAAAAAAAGTCTCCATAAGATATAGTTGAGCTCAAGAACTTCCTCAAATATATCCCTTCTATAACATCATTGCAATAAATTATAATACAATATAATACACCTATTTTGTCCCCACTATAATATTTTTATCCAATTATTTTCTAGAGATATTATATTAGCACCATTTCCATTCACATGTTTGCAGTGATTAGGATTTACAATAGGATTCTCAATTGTGCTAAAAAAATATAACAGAACTATCTAAATATGATGTAATTGAAAGATGGGGTATAGTAGTTTTAGAAACCCTATTCCATCAACTCATGCTATCTAAATGTTAATTTCTCTACCCTAACTCCCTAAGAAAAAAATCCTATAACAAAAAACTAATGTAATTTCAATATAGAGGATGAAATTGTAAATCTAGAAACATTATGGTATATCTCTACACCTCTATTAACACTGAAATGGAGATCGGAATTCACCAAAATCTAATTTAGAAATATGGTATTCAATTAGAATTAAATGTACAAGAATGTAACGTCAATCAACCACATGTGAAAAAATGAAAATCGGCCAAATCCAAGTCTTGATTAGATCCACCATACACAAATTCTCTAGGAATAGAAAATACAAGTTAATAAATAAATCAATAAATAAATCATCAATCTAGGGAAAAACATGTAAATTTTTCATATTGACTTGGACTTTGTTTTGTTGGCTATTTGGTATATTTTGTCTTTTTGACGAAAAATTCTCTAGAGGAGGACATATGAATGTGATCTGATTTTTTTCCAAGGAATGAAATAATTGGCAGAGTTAGATGGAATTCATATGCAACAATATTTTAGGTAACCTATTAGGAAAAGGCTCATGTCCATGTCCCATCAAAAAAATGGTAAGATCATAAATTTTTCGTTCATTTTCTCCTTTACCTAATCCCTCTATGATACCATTAATACAAATCATAGTTCAAAGGGAAGTCCCCATTGTAAAAGAAGTTAGACTCACAATTTTTCATCACATATCAATATGAGTTTATTTACCAATCAAGACATGTGTTCTACATTAGAATAAACATAAATGGTTTATGAACAAGAGGAACCAACATACCTATTAGTAGGAATAGAGCTTATGTTTGAGGAAGATATCAATGGGAGTTTGGAGATCATATTTCAAAATTGTGAGGTAAATGGTATCCTATTTTTTGTGGGTTCAAATTGTTTTGGATTTCTATAGAATAATTCATTCAATAACAATTTATTTCCTTAGTGGTGGTTATTAGATTCAATTTTCAAGTCGAACGAAGCATGTTTTGACCAACTACAAATCATGGGGTTATTTTGTACAAACTTCATTTCTCTAAATCACCAATCAACAAAGTCAACATACCAATACAGAATGGATTTACATATGTTTGTGAGTTCTTTTCTATTCAAAACGATCATGTTAAAATGTTTTTACAAAACAAAATAGTATTTTAGGTTTTGCAAGAACAAGAGAAGGACCTACATATCTTTTGAAAAAAAATCTTGTTCATAACTATCATATAAATAATGTTTAATAAACCAAAATGGTATTCTTAGGTTTTTCTGTTATACCCGAGAGTTACAGGATTGGGATTTTTCTTCACTAAAATTTATAGTTTACAATCCTACAAGAAGTCTCTTGTTTATTTTAATGGGAAATATCAATTGGGATTCAAAGTTATGATTAGTTAAAATGAAAAATGATAACAAGAAAAAGGGTATACTTCATACCTGAATGTATGAACTAATAGTGTATTAAGAATCTTGCCGACACCAAGACGAACTGTGATTAATGCATGATAAAATTCATGTGATTATTTTGTACCCTCGAGAACAAGCAACCCATTTTTAGGAAAGTGTATAACTATTTGGTCCACTTCCGATTAAGTGTTTTTTACTCCTTAGCTATCCTAATGATAACCTTCATTTCTGTAGGTGATGATTTCCTCTGAACCTTTAGTTGTGCCTCTAGAAGATCCATGTGTCTTAGTTAGGGATGATGGCTTCAAGGGTTTAGAAAAGTGACTACATCCATCGATATATTTTCTAATGATTTGGGTACATATGATTGAGACATTGTTGCATTGAATTTCTCTGCGTAGATTGTGTGAATTTTGAGAAACGTGAGGCAGAACACTGCCAAATAATTTCCACCTCCAAAAAATTGTCATTATCAGAAAATCATGGTGAATGGGTTTATTTATCTCGTCATTCTCAAAAAATCAGGGTGAATGGGATGACTTAGCTCATCATTATCAAAAAATTGGGGCAAATGGGATGATTTAGCTCAAATTTTACAAGGAGAAAATGAATTTCCTTGCTCTCCCTCACCAATATGGGTGGGATAAGGGTTTTACATATAATATTTTATAAATAAATTTGGGGCTAAATACACTCAAACCATTTTATACCTTTTTATATAAATGATTCTCCCAACCAAAATTCCAAACCTCTTAATTTTTTCCATGGGAGAAATTTCACCCCTAAAATATTCCTTATGACTGGGGGCTTGGTGGCTTGGTGATGAGAGAGTTGGATGAAATTTGTATGTAATGTAACAATCAGTTAACAAATATAAATCCATAAATTACCCAATTAAATAACCATTCATTTGTAATTTAGGAAACCATAATTAAATTTAATCAACTCACAAAAGAGGTGAAGCACTTACCTATTTTGAAGAACCCAACTTACTTGCAACCCGATGCCTTCATAAACATATCTATACCTGGATCCTTGACCTAGTAATTGAAACAAAAATTAGGGGATGAATATTCATGCAACGTTATACCTTTCTACTCTAATCTTTAGTAGCAAGTCACCCCCGAGTTCTCAATATACTATCCAACCAACAACTTTTTAGCCTTCCTCTCAACCAAGGAGAGATGCCTTTTATACTCCTCCTTTATTCTTATATAGGTTTCACACATGTTAAATAACCATATCCCTAGGTTCCTTTATTTGATTCTTTATTATACTTTAGGCTTTCTCCATAATTTCCATTACTTATTTTACTCTTTTCTTTATGACCCCCTTTAGGATAATTATTATATATTTATTTATTATTATTTATTTATATAAGTACTTATTATGATAATTGTAGGAGAATTATTATATTCCTTTTACTATTATTATTATTATTTATATGTTTAATAATAATATGGGGAATGGCATACACCTATCCTTTAAGGAACTTCTTCCTGAAGTTAGTTTTGATTATGTTACTTGTGGGCTTTTAATTATCTCACCAATATATCTTCCACAACACCCTATGTTAGTTTGTGTAACTTCCACAACACTATCTAATGGACTATATAAGCCACCCAAGTGACTACAACATGAATAAAAATTACACATCACAACACCAGGGAAGCGCAAGTACTCTCTCGCTATCCTTCCCGACTTTCAAAACCAATATTAAAGCCTATTGGTCTATATATAGCCCTAAGGATCGAGACCTAATCTTCTCAAGTAGGCATCTTGATAAACACTCATGTTCACTAGGAATATTGAAAGTTTGACCTAAAATCCCTCCACGAGAACTAGGTACAACCCTAGGAATTGAATTCGAATCCCACAACATCACCGATGAGCAATGCTCCATCCATTCTTGGAGACATCAGCATCACAAATCCAATATAAGGAATACAAATTACTAGCATAAGTAGTATATTGAGTTTTCCCCATCCAATAAAATGTTACTTGTAATATTCTCCTTTGTGTTTAGGGCTCCCATGAGATCATGAAATAAATAGGCCCTCTCAACCACTAGTGGATAACCTATCAATCACCCCCTCACAACATGTAATCAATGCATTAGTTATAATTATAATATCAACATATTAAATAAATAATCCACATGGTAACTCAACATCATTGTCATTGTGACATATTGAATAGTAAGACACCACATGATCATGCATGTCATCATTAAGCATCTCATTATAAATCTGCATGAAAGTACCACATTCCATCACATCATGACATCATAATAATATTATTATAAAATAATTCCATGCAATTACATCATGTTATCACTAACAGACCTTTCAATTACTTTCTAATTAAATTAGTAAGAAAGTGAATATTTGTATATTTAATTATCAATCTAGGGCTCGTATGGAACTTGTGAATTGTCATGCACAATCTATGAAAGAAGAGGTTGTTTTGAATATGGCATTGTAGCACTTTTAATGTCACAATTCAAGGATTCATAATAATTAATTAAGTTGTCAGCCTATGCTAGGGCCTAAGTTTCTTAGGAGAAACTAAATCATACTTGCGATAATTAAAATCACACTTGCAGGAAATTAAGATCACACTTGCGGAAATCAAAATCACTCTTGCAAGAATTGAAATCACTCTGGCATAAATTAAAATCACTCTTGCAGAAATTGAAATCACTCTTGTGGAAATTGAGATCACACTTGTGGGAATTAAAACCATACTTGCGGATATGGAACTTACTCTTATGGTTTATTGGTGAATTTCTCGAGTATAATGAAGTTCTTGTGTTGTCGCAACAATTAAGTGTTCATTTATTCAATATTAATCCAATAATATCGATCCAAAGTTGTAAATACTAAACCTAAAGACATAGTTGTAAATTCCATAATTGTAGAATCTTGCTCGAGAATCCAATTCCAGGTACGATTTTTTATTTTTTTTTGTAATCATAAATGATATCTATTTCCAATACAAAACATGTCCTATTTCTCGCCATATTTTCTCCTACGAGGGGAAAAAGTTGACCTCTGAGATTTATTGTACCTAGGAAAATAGGTGCGAAAAAGGAGGAATCTGGCAATTTGAGAGAGCCATAGCTTTCATCTCAGAAATCATGTTAAGGCCTAAGTATAGCCATTGGAAATATAATCCATAGGAATATATTAGAGAAGGATTGATTCCTTTGAGAGAACATCTGGTTATTATATAAAGATATAGGAAAAAGGCAATTGAGCTTTGTGAACCATGTAATTGTTCAAAATAAAGATTTCCCAAATGATGTTAATTTTGGGAAAACGTCTCCAATTAAGGTTATAGGTACAATAAATACATCATTAATTGATGAGAAAGGTCTCATATAATCATGAAAGTTCATATACATAGGTATATAGTCACATTTGAAAAGCGCAATAGTCTGGTAATGGAAAGAGGAAGGGAATGAACTTGATCTTGGAGATGACACATGTTATAAACTAGAAAATTCATTTGAGCACCAAAAAAGTTATTACTTGCAGGAAAATGAAATGGAATCATGACATAACTTGTATAAGTTGGATGAGGAAATAAACAAATACATGGAAAGTAATGAAAATTTTATAAAGAGCTAGAAAAGAGTAAAAAAAAAAAATATTATTTAGCTACTACTGAGTCTGAATGAATTGAAAGGTACAACAATAAGGATCCTTTCTTAGGAAATGAATCCAATGAGTGAAGAATGTAATTAATGGGAAGAGAATGGAAGAATAAGACTCCATATCCTTAAAGGTAGAGATGTGTAGATAGCTGCAAGCTTGATGTGAAAGAGAACAAGGAGCTTAGGAGGTGATGTGTGAATCATATTTGTGTGGCAATCACAAGAATTCTAGGGAAGGATTTGCTAGATATGACTTAGCTACATTGTCTAAAATTACTTAGAGAAAGAAATCCACTTCTGATATCAGAGTTCACAGTGGAAGCATGATACAATGTAGAGAAATTGGGGATAGAATAATGAAGGTTCTTTCACTTGAAAATTTCCTTTGAATGGAAATAGACTTCCATTTGGAATGGTATTGAGTGGGAAAAGTATGGCTTCACAGGGAATTGTTAAATCAAGTGAAGATAACTATTCCAAAAATTGGGAAATAAAATGGACAATGATATATAAATTGTCGTGAATATTCCTATGGAACAGTTCGTCACAACATATCTAATAAAATACTGAAATATTTACTATTACATTTACTTTTCTTTCATATCTCAAAACACTTAGTTACTGATTTTCTTCTTACCCATGAAATAGATAAAATGCAAAAAATAGATAAAAGTTAAAAAAAATTACACCATCCCCAAATAGACAAAATATATGACCTAGGAAATACATTATGGGAGAAACCCAAACTAGAAGGTGAGGCTACTTTCCTCTCTTTTCATTGGTATATAAATGATGCAATTACAAATAAAGAGGCACTCTCTGTGGAGTTTCCTTTAAATTTTGGTCTATATGGATGCTACATAATATATCCTCCTCTATTATGCTCACATGATACCACTCTCTGATGTTTTTCTCAATTATAGAACAAGATACAATGAAAAATAATGGAATCCCTTCTCCTCCTAATGGCCTAATATTTAACACAGCCTAATAGCCATCTAGGGATAGGTTTTTGACTTCATTAACCCTCAATTGTGATAGTGTTTTGGACCTTCTAGAATATTATTGAAATTACATACATGGCTAGCCCCATATGCATGAGTAATGGGCGATGACATGGCATCCTCGCATGCCATGGTGATCAACATGGTAGGTTAACTTGTGGGAGGCATAACTTTTTCATATGAGATCCAATTGACGTGATATTTTCACCGTTGGAAAGGTCTGCATATGTAGAATAGCGTCACATCGTCAAAGTTATGATAGGAATGTTTTAATCCCCAAAAATTCTATTTCATACCTCAAAATGGCCTTAGAAGGTTCCAGACCCCAATTTTCCAAACTAGGACTTGCCACTAAAATGGCCCTGTAAGTTGATTCCTCTAATTTTTTCCACTTTGAAAGGATTGAGATATATGGAAAACAATATATTCATCCAATATGGATCATACCTCCCCATTTAGGGAGTCTATTTTTCCCAAAATATTTACTGAATTAGGTGAGGAATGTTTTCCTCTACCTTCTCCTTGGAATACTTCTTTACTTTTCCTGGAAGTTGTCCTTTCAACCCAATTTCCCAAAGGTCATGCTTCCCTTGTATTGTATTTCTAGACCGCTTCTACAAAAATGTGTCATCAACTAACTCTACCTAAGTATTTGGTGCTAAGTACTCTATGAAAGGTAGGACTTGCTCCTCCTACTTATCCAACAAGGAAGGATCATAGATTTTGAGATTCTCCACATTCACTATTGAGTAAATGCACATGTATCAAGGTAGACTAATTATGTAGGAATTCTCTATAACTTTTTCCAATACCTCAAAAGGACTGTACCATAGAGCCTTTATATTCTTTCTAGGACCCTATATTCTTTCCTTATTCAGTGGTAACTATGCTTTGTCTCCCACTATAAGTTTTCTCTCTATCATGTGTTGGCCATGTCTAGCCTTGTACTTTTCATGTGACTTCTTCAATGTCTCTTGTACTTGTAAATGGATCTTCTTGATATTATCAACAATTTTTTCTTCTTTTAATGCATTTACTATGAGGTCCTCCCTCACTCCTCCTTGTTTTCCATATACCATATCTAAGGGTGAAGGTGGAAAATATCCAAAACAAGTTTCAAAAGTTGACTTATTAGTAGAAGTGTGGATTGATATGTTATAAGAGTGTTGTATATATATCATATATTCATCTCAGGTCTTAGGGTGCTTCTAATTGTAACCCATAAAAAGATTCACCAAAGTATCATTGGCTACTTCTATTTTACCATTAGTCTATAGATGGAATGTTGTAGACCTATTCAACTTAGCGTACATTTTCTCCCACAATGTAGTCCAAATTGCACTAATAAATATAGTATCCCTATCTAAGATGATTCTCCTTGGTATCCCAAAGTGCACCCATATCTATTAAACAAGAAAGTTTTTTTCTTCATGTCCCTTGATGGTTTTTTTTATAAGGCATGAGAATGCACATTTTGTTGAACCTGTCAAGTACCAAAAATAAATAGTCATGTCCCTTCCTAGTTATTAGTAAACTTCCCACAAAATCCATGGAAATACTTTCCCAAGGTTGAGTGGGTACAGGTAAGGCATTGTATAGACCTTTATTTTTGTTACTAGGCTTGCGGGTACAACAAAGTATACATCCTCTAATATACTATGCTACATTTGCATTCATTATGGGCCAATACACATACCTCTATAACTTGGCAATTGTCTTCCCAACACAAAAATGTCTTGCAGCCTTGGAGGTGTGAGCCTCTCTGATAAGATGCAATTTTTCACCTTTAGGAACATAGAGCTTGTTGAGCTTGCATATTAAACCATTCTAGAAATGATATTCAACCTTTCCATTACCTTCTTCTATATGAATTTGGCCATGTATTTTTTGAAGCACCTCCTTGAATTACTAATCTTATGTGTATGCCTCTTTATGTGCATCATGGGTAAATGGATCCATGTGCATCAAAGTTCTCAAAGCTATAATATTGGATGTGGGTGGTTGTGAAAGAATGTATTCCAACTTATTTGTTCTACTCTTATTATACTTTATGACCAAATGAAATTGTTGTAAAAACCCCATCCACATGTAATGCCTGGTTTGTTGTAGCTTACTTAAGGTTTGTGAATACTATAATGGATGGTGATCTATGTGGATGATGGTCTCCTTTCCCATTAGACAAATCTTCCAATTTTTGATATCTTGTACCAAGGCATAGAGCTCCTTCTCATAAGTACTGTAGTTGAGAACCACCCCATGAAATACCTGAGAATGATAAAATATGGGTATTCCTCCTTGCATCAATACTGTTATCCCCATATTTTGTGTTAACTAAGGAGATGATGTCTCGAGGTTCTCAGGTTGTAGATATGGAGTTTTGTGTTAATCCCTAATATCGGCTCATTACCCCTTAATTGGGGCATACTACTTTAGTAATTTTATTTTATTTATGTCATCTTTATTCCATTAGTTGGAATTATACCTCCTAGTCTCCTATATATACCAAGGAGACATTTTCATTTGGAATCATCTTGGAATTGTACATTTATGTGGGCATAAGGAGGTTGCCCCCTAGAAGAGGCTTATTATCTAAATTTCTCTCTTTTTCAAGGCGTTGAGTACTTATTCTAAGGTTTTTTTATGCTATATTGATATTTGGTTCTTAACATATGGTATCAGAGCTCAAGGTCTTGGTGTTTCGCTGCTACATCTGAGACACCTTGGAATTTTCTTAAATTGTTTTCTACAACGTTTCAGAAGGAACGACTTGGAGGATATTTATTTATGGATCAAGGTACGTTGGGTTAAAAAAAATTCTCCCGAGGCCTTATAATTTCAGACATACAACCTGTGCAATATAGGGCTCTGGAATCATCCTGAACTGAGTCATTGCGGAATTTTTTCTATAAAATGTTTTATGTAACATTTACGACCCTTAAATATAGAGGATATTAACAAAAGTTAGTAAGGTATATGTGGTAAGAAGTTTATCTTCTGGGTCATTTCACAATTGTAGATACACCTTGTGGAAGATAGGGCATCTAACTAGTCCTATTGACTAGTGTCAAGAAGGTGTTCCAGGTAAAACAATCATAACTTGTTCCTAGAGTATCCAAATTTAGTGAGACTAGTTGCATTGGATAGTGGATAGTCTGTAGTATTTCTGGTATGAGTTTCATAATTTTATATCAATTATTTTGTGTGAGTCACACTATACAAGTGACATCTCCCTGAAAGGCCAAAAAGAAGCAAGTTGTGGGGAAGTTACTGTAAATTCCACTTGGCACATCCAATTTTGATCAGACCTATGGCATTTCAGAGAAGAAATATCATAGAACTACAAAAAATAAATTTTCATACTCAGAAGGGCCGAAACTTTGGAAATATAGTAGAAGAAATATTTTCTAGCAGAACCACCTCAAAATCAAGGTTCAAAAGTGATACTTGGCCAACATGCCACCCAAAAAGGGAAATATTACACCAAATAAGCCTCCAGATAATCCTAGATGGACTCTTGATGAAGGTCAATAAATGCGTAGGGACATAAATGATTTACAAAAGAAGACAGTAACAAAAGATGAACTACAAGAGATGATGGAGGGTTTAAAAGGGGAGATCATGGAAGGATTGAAAAATTTCAAAATAGAGAGGACACCTGAAAGTGAAAATGTATCCCATGAAATTCATGATGAGGACACAAGGAAGGTGAATCAAGAATGGAGAAATTCCAACATTGGGTTGAAGACCAACCTCAATCTTAAGATCGATATGAGGAAGTTTGATGGCAAGGACCCAATCACATGGATACTTTAGATGGAGCAATTATTTGATCTACATAATTTGCCACATACACAAAAGGTACGAATTGCTTCTTTATATTTATAACCCAATCAATTTGGATGGTATTGATGGATTTGTTCTCGCAAATAAATCGTCACTTTGACAATTTTCACGGAAGACATGATAACACACTATGAGGATACAAGGAGCAATACCTTCTTTAGCCAATTGATAAATCTCAAGAAAAAGGGTTCAGTTATAGAGCACATTAAGAATTTCCAG
>JASDQU010012639.1:159707-174181 GCA_032191745.1 Picea mariana
AAGGATTAATACATATAAGGTAATAATCATAATTTCAAGTGGTTTTATTTTTATTTCATAAGATCAATTATGAAAGATTGATTTTTAAATTTTACATTATCTAAACGAAAAAATGTTTTCTTTCTTATATAGAGATTTTTGGATCCTGTTGACACAGACATGCATGGTATTGGTAGTAGTAGCGATGAAAATACACCACAGGGTCTCGACGCAGGCCCTCGTATAGCTTCTAGAACATAGCTATTCAGGTATCCACCTTCTACACCACTAGGTGGGAGCCATGATACACACACTAAGGAAATGGCCACATAGGTAGGCTCTAGAGGTGGTGACGGAGATGAGACTGATGATTTGACAAACTATATGGATTCTTTTCCTAAAGCAAGACATGTGACCAACACAGGGACCCTTAAGGGAACCTTTATGGTCAACGAGGAAGGGCTTCCATTAAAGCAGGTTAAAGTCCCGGGTAATTTTTAAAATTTTATGTTTTTCATGTTCTCTATGTAGAAAAATATAAATCATCTAAATTATTATTTTTAAATTAATAATCATATAATCATTTTGCATGTAGGGAACAACAATTTTTACAAGTCCTTGGAGAATAAGGCTTTGCTGATTTATGGGCCCACCATATGGGAGAGGTGGAATTCCCAAAATTCCAACCTAAAAAAAGAATTGATGGATTATCTAGAAAGCCTTTTTGGTGTAGATACATTTAATAAGACCTTGGCCATCGCCACAACTGGAAAATATTTAAAATATACATGAGAAACATATAGGAAGCACTTGAAAAAAATGATAGGTACGAGTTTCCTCTGATGATTCCAGAGAGGGAGCGTAGGCCATCATTGAGGACGCAAAAGAGAAGAAATTGACAGATGAAGGAAAAACACCCTCTGGTCCTAGAAGGTAAATAACAATTTCAATTGAATACCTTCAATTGTTTTTAGATGTAAATAAAATTGTGGTATATATTAACATACTTGAAAGTTTTTATGATAGGTTGAATGATACGTCAAAGGCCACAAAAGAAAGGTTTGACAAATTTGTCTAGCACAGGCTAGGCCAGGGAGGCTACTTGAAGTTGCAGTCACGAATTGTAAATACCTAAATACTTATTTGTATCGCCTTAAAACTTTTAGGTAATTGCAACGAATAACATAAAAAATACATACTCTTATGCAATGCATGGTGATGAGTTTGGTACTAAAACCACGAAGGAGGACATACAACTTGGTTACAAGTACAACTATAAAGTGGTAGTTGAATGCCAAAAAATTTTGGGGCAGATACCAAGAACCACTTTGCAGGATAAGGTAAATAAAATTCAATCCACATTAACCTTTATTATTAAAAGAATACATTCATCAGGGGAGTAACACTGTCAACGAATGCATTAGTATTGGGGAGTAGTGTGTTGATAGCAGTTTGCAACTAGAAATATGGTTCTGATCCCATTTAGTCCCAATTTTCCACGGGGGCGCAGCTCCACGATGGTGCTATGACCGAGTTAGCACATGAAGGTAATATGGTTGTATTTTAATCATATACTTAATAATTTCGTAGTTATACATTTTGTACTTCTATTTTTTTTTACTTATACATTTATGATTGTCCTTATAAATTTTGTGGTCTCAATGGAAGAGAATGTTGTACTTGAGGCTCATACATTTGAAGAGGAGCACGCAGGGGAAACCATTCCAACGATGTCGACCAGTGCACTAGGTAAATAATGACATTACATGTGTTTTTTTTAATATTACTGAACTAGTTCAATGATATTTAAAAACTGGCCATTTAAATTTTGTATTTTTTTATTTTGTAGGTGATGCTTCATCACAATGGCCTCCATTACACCATGAGTACCCCACGACTAGGCGTGCTCTGTGTGAGAGGACACAATCACAATCAATTTTTGAAGAGAAACCAAAGAGCAAAGACTTAGATATTGATGAAATGATTAGGAACTATAGAGATAAGAATAAGAGGCCGACTAAAAGTACTAAATGATGGTGTACATGAATATTTTAATAATTATTTAATACAAAATCTATTTTCACCATATTCTTCTCACTCCAAATGGATCAAGGAAACATTTTATTTCATTGTAAACAATTGTGAATATTGGTATGCATATATGTTTGTTTTTGCTGTAAATATTTCAATAGATTTATATTCTAGGTATTGGGGAATTGAGAGTGACGTGAGGGGGGAGGGAGGGGCCATAAGAGCTTCCACCTTCACGTGGTTGGCCCTGTTCAATAGAGAATAATTTATTGGAGCCGTTTAATCTTGGAGCAAACCTTCCTCGATCCAACCGAGCAACAACAAAGTCAATGATGACTTCATTGTTGCTACTTCAAATCAAGGGATACAGTTTGATCAAATATTAGACGCATAGCTCCAATAAATTATTCTTGAAACCAATATGAGTTCATTCAGGTATGTTTAGACACTCTAGTAAAAATGCATCTTAGAGTAAATAATGCGCTACAAATATTATTTGTATTGATTTTTTAGATTTCTATGGAGGTTGAATGATTTTGGAAGGTACTTTAATATCTTTCTTCATTGATTGAGGGAAGATCAAGACTAACAGAGGGTCATACAGATGAAGAGAAACACATGGGGCCAACCATTCCAACTGTATTGTCGACCAGTTCATCAGATCAGTTGTGACTTCTCCTTTCAGCATATAAGTTTATATAGCCATCAATTCTAGTTATGTTTAATGTTTTATGAATTGTTATGTTCAATTTCTAAATTGAAAAATCACCATTTAGGTATGTATAATATTTTGATTATGTCTATATATTATGGATTTGTCAATGTAGGTTTATGGTTAACCAATTGATAAATCTAACATGAATGTATGGATAAATTCTTACATGAATGTATGGCGCCAAACATGCCGCCAAAAATGGTAGTTTCTTTCTGGTGACAAGATATTTAGAGGAATGGAACCTACTGAAATGAACATTATGACCATTTTGAGGCTTAGATATTATGAGATTTATATGCACACAAATTGAGAGGACCGTTTGGAGATCGAGAGATAGAGAGATTGCAATGAGCCATTTGGAGGCCTAGACATCATGAGATTGTAGTACACTCCAAAGGGTGCATTGCACTCTCACATCTTTCTTCCTAAAATGGTCATTTAAACTCAGGTGTACTGCAATATCATGATGTCTGGGCCTCCAAATGGTTCATTGAAATATCACTATCTCTCCACCTCCAAACAGTCCTCCTTTACACAACGATATAATTTTTCTCCTTTGGTACAAGATGGAAGCTAAGTAGTATGGCTATCTATCATTCAGAACTTTATGCATCTTCTCACTTCCTTCTAGGACGCAAATGTCATCAAAATGGTAGGGTTCCTAAGGGATCATCCTTTCTTAGTACTTGGATTGATCCTTGGATATGTTCCTTGGTGGTTGATATAAGTCCTTAGATGTGTCTAGGGCCCCTGGATGTGTTCCAGGGAATCCTTTCTTAGTGCTTGTATTGATCCTTGGATGTGTTCCTTGGTGGTTTATATAAGACCCTAGATGTGTTCTAGGGCCCCTGGATGTGTTCTAGGGAACCCTTTCCTAATGCATGGGTTGATCCTTGGTATTGTACCTTGGTGGTTAAGACCCTATATGTGTTCTAGGGCCCCCATATGTGTTATGGGGAAACCTGGTCTTTGACCAGGTATATCTTGGTGTAATACCAAGATGTGTTGGTGTGTGATCCTCTTCCTCTCTCCCGGGATGGTCCATGAGACCTAAGAGTGCCTATGAAGATGGACATAACCACATTGTCGATGGACCCCCTTACGCAATGATGATAAAGTTTATAGGTCATTATGAGACTCATGGGGACATGTTTTTCCATTATGGACCCCCCCTTAACTTTGTCTTAAAAGGTACCCCCTTGTTGTTTTATGTGTTTGAGGTTTTATTTATGTGATTGGGGTTTTATATGTGTTTAGGGTTTTTATAATTAATATTTATATTAATTAAATGTCAATATTTAATTATAATTTTAAATTTCCCTAACCCCTCTCCCTAACTATAAATAATACCCTACCCTCTAGCATTATATTACACTCACACTCACTCACTCCTCACTCTCCTATTTGTTGCAGCTACGTCAGTTGTTCTCTCTTGATGATGGTGCGATCTCCTTTTTGGACTATCTTTTCAGATCTGACTTTTGGTTGTTGCAGTTGTCTTGTGATGGTCTATACCTCAGCAAAAATGTTCCTAAGTCCTTATGACAGAGATCAAACCCTAGAGGTTTGATCCATGAACCTAAAACTATTTATGAGCATATTATAAAGGTTTTCATCCACACATGTGACAAGTACATATTTCTTAGATCAAGAGGTAAGATTGATGTTTGTCTTTTCACTCAGAAATTTTGTTTATACTCAGAATTTAATTTAGATCTGTTTATTTCTTTTCTCATATATGTTGATCTTCTGAACAGAAAAATAAAAAGGCATTATTTGTTTCTATTTTTCCCTAATTCTAATTACAATTTTCCTATGACTTTGACCAAGGGCACACTACTCTAGGAAGCCTCCTCATACCTGCTTGTGAACATTCTTCTTTCTATTCTTATCCTATACCAAACATCACTAAACAACACAATGCCTGGAATCATACTAAGCTCTCTATTAATAATCTCTTGTTATGGAAACTACGTGATATGGAACTCAAATCATAACTCGTATCTATAGGTTATTGAACTCACTATGAAGCTTTTGTATGATTAGAGTGGTATCATTCTCACGAAGATACAATATGAATATTAAGACTAACTGACTTATTACCTGTACTATACCAATCGTATTGAGGAAATGACATCAATGAATATGGGAAAGGTGATTTCCTTGTTTCTCTAATAAGCTTCCATTACATGTTACCAGTCGTATTTCTTTCCCATATTCATGCTTATTCAATGGTAAACGTACTATTGGAACCAATGTAATTTGGTAGTAGAGGTTATACAAACATTGCATGAATGATTTCCATTTAATTGATACTCATTTGATCTAATACCATGGACTAGTAATACCTGTATAGCCTTATTTACTTTTATTGTGTGATGTATATACCCGATGAGTTCAATGAGTATGGAATAAAGGGGCATCTTTTTTATTTTTGCATATGTTTTATATTATTGCTATGTGATCTTATTTTTTCTAACAAGAAACACCAAACCATAAACGTAAGCAATAAGCTCATTAAGAGATAAGGGATGCGTGGTGGATAAAACGGACCTAGTGGTTCAGGTCACCATTACATGAGGGGCTAGTCACTAGGCAAATAACTCCCCAAAACTACCTCTGTGTGCACATGTGAAATGTTACTAAAGTCTAGTGAAGCTTAGTTACATTTATAAGTTCCCCACAAATGATGTTATAATGATCATCATTATGACACTAGTTACAAGATTAAATCAATCCACTAGACAACATTAAAACACATTCTAACATATCCCTCATCTAGAAATGAAAAAACCCAATGCATACATCAATATGGATCTTTAAGTTTTGAAGCTAGCCATATGAATTCTTCTTTGAAGCTAGCTATATGAATGGATCTTTAAGTTTTTCAACTTTATGATTTGGTACAACAAAATTTAGGAAAATTGCTAAGTTCACGAGATGTGATGGGAACATGTGTAAAGAGATTGAAATTGATTTTTATTGATTGCAATCGATAACAATCAATTTCAATGTCACGCCACTTGTTTCTCTCCATCCTCTTCTTGATTTCTATATAATCCTCTCAATTATTCATATGATTACCCACATTTTATAGCACTTAATTACAATTCAAGAATTCAACCCCAAAGAACTTACCTTGGAGCACCATTTAACTTTGCAAACTCACCTCTAGATATAGTGCACCATTGGAGGATTGGTGAAGGGGGTATATCTTGAAGATACGATGATAATTGTAGCCAACCCATAGGTAATGAAAATATTTTCAAAAGTATGTTGGTTTTCATTTTTCGAGAGGTTACAAGGTTAGGACATAGGAATTAGATTGGAATTTGCTAACACCTTCAACAGTAGGAGGGAATTAGTGCAACAACTTACCCTAATTGTAATTGAAGAGTTAATAAGTTGATCTATAGGGATCCCCTTTCAAGGTGGAAGGTGGTTAAAGAATTGAAGCTACTAGTAGATAGTTAGCCTCGGTTTCTAAGAAATCCCTGTCCTATGCTTGACATACGAAAAGGAATTCAAAGGGACTGGTTGACTTCACCTTGGAAAGAGGTATATTTCATCATCCAAAATTTCATAACTTGTGAGGGGAGGTAAAACATGGTGTTTCACTACTTTTTCAAACTCATGATGCACCTCAAGAATGAATAAATCTTAAACATGACATTCTTCTTGCTCAAAAGCCTATCGAAAATGGTTTTCATGGTTCACAAGAGGGAAATCCCTAAGACAAGGTAATACCACCAAGGAATGATAAAGATGTTGATTATGACTAAGTTGGGTAGGATTTATATCATTTGAGAATTGTTTTTAAAAGAACTAGGGAGAAAGCCTAGGGTGACGGTTATATTTCCTACCAATCAGCCTAGGCACGATGGGAAACAAACCCCTGCATATTCCATCTCAACCCTGGGTACATCTGTTGCTATAGAATCACATCATCACTATGATACGAGGGCCTCCAAGGCACCGATAGTTCCAATGCCACAGGAAAATGAGGTTGTGGAATTACAAGTGGACCCTACTACAAAAATTGCCATTGGTCCATATCCAATCTCCATATCCTCATCTGAGTCTGATAGATTAGAGGATTTACATGCTCAAAGGTTGTTCTCTCCAGAACAACAAGAACAAAAATCCGATGATGAGCTAGTAGGGTTACAATTTCCAAGGTCCTCATTGTTATCACATATAGTTGTCAATGGAAGAAGGTTGTCCAAGTTCATGGACTGCACAAAAAACGTCAAATCCCAACATTCAGAGCAGTCCATTTCGGGCTCGAAATACAAGTAACAAGCGAGATCAACTTCAACGACGGACATTCCTGAGAATATTAGATCGACAGTTTGTCGAAATCGAAGGTTTGAAATATTGTTAAATTTGTTTGTTAAAAGGTCCAAAGTCCCGAGACCCAAAATGAGCATGAGCCATCCGATCCAAAGAGACGCGTGGCGCCAGATCCGGGCTGCGGAGAAATTCATTGCAGGATTTTCCAAGTAAAAAGCGTCGAAGTGCTCAAAGTCTTGAAGCACCCGAAGTCTCGAAGGCCCGATGCACCAAAGTGGTTGAATTCCTGAAGAAAGTATTAGTCATCCAATTCAATGGACATGCGGTGCCCGATCTAGAGCTCTGGAGGAAAGAGAAGGGGAAAAAGCAAGATTTGAGTCTTGTTTTTCCCAAAGCCCAGAGACCTGAAGGGATCTTCGCCATTGATCTAGGAGACACGCATTGCTATATCTTTAGCTCTAGGTAAAATTTAATGGAAGCTGGTGAGGTGGTTGAGACATCATCTCTTTCCATAAATAGAAGGCCAGAAAAAGGACCAACCATGAAGGTAGGTTGTCATCCCAAATTGACAGAAATCACGTCTGGCAGAAGACTGCATGGGCTGTCTGACTAGCATATGTGTGCACGACCTGACAGAGAGGCTCGTCGATGCAAAGAATTGAACTCATGACATGATCACACCTCAAGAAGTTGGAGACATTTCTAAGTATAAATATGTATTTTTGGTATTTTGTTAAGGGGGGTCAATGGTTGAGCTAGGCTCTCATATTGTAAAATTTTAGTGAAACATTCTGGTTATCTGGTTATGCAATTTGACATGAGATTTCTTGTTTAATGAAATTCAGCTTCCTTTTCCCTATCGTTTTCCTCTGATACTGAAGTGTCCATGATTGAAGGATTCACATGGATTGTTATGCCTGTGTTGTGATGTATTTTTTTATCACATTTCGATTTTAATGCTCTTCAATTTCTTGAAACTTTGAATCCAAGAGGATCTTCATTTCTGAGTTTTTCTTCCCTAGGCTACTGGAAGACCGGATGTCCATAGAATACCTCTACATTCTCCTCACTATTTCTTCCTCCTACTCACCCTTACTACAACTTATTGGCTGAAGTTAATCAAGACCTCACTTGCTTGTGCATGTTGGTCAAGTTTTCTGAGTTAAAACGATATTATCCTAAGACTGCGCCCATTTGACCTCCTTATAAATTAATTCATTGTGACATATAAACTGATGGGTACTGGGCTTACCTCTGCTGCAATCCATAGGTGACTTCTAGTTCTAACATTCATGGTTCTGTTGTCACGAAACAAATTGAAATCCTTTCCCTGGGTAGAATGACAACGAATTTCTGATTCTGAAGGTGCATCAGATATCAAAACCTTTGAATATTGCTCTTCAACCTGGTGACTCCACTGTGGCGACTCCACTAAGGTGACTCCACTATTTCAGTGTGACTTCTTCTAGCTACACCTGAAGCTCCTTGGGAGAACACAATGAACAGATCTAGTCTTCGATGGTGAAAAAAGACTAGACACACTCATTCTGCACATCATTCACGTGGCGAATCCATGATTAAAGAATCAATTGGAAATTCCACTAGTTTGAAATGGACAAGATATTGGCTCGAAGGTTTTCTCCTTTCAATTTTTTTGTTGTTCCTAGTTTTCCTAATGTTGTTCCTACTCCAAACGAATGGGGCAATTTTTTGCCCATATTTAGAGAGCATAAAGAGGACAATGCTGCAGAGCATCTCCATGAGTTTCATGAACTCATGCATCAATGGGAGATACATCATGAGGATGTACTTATGAAGATGTTCATGTTCTCATTAGCAGGAGATGCTCGTGAATGGTAACATTCCTTACCTCCTGCTAGTATCTCCTCCCTAAAGGAATTTCATGCAACTTTCAATAGGCGTTGTCAAAATTTCTATTCCTCTGAGCTTATCTTTCATAATTGTTGTGAGGAATGTGAAGATGATGATCAAGATATGGTTGTTGCTAATGAAAGCCATGAGAATAAAATCTGTGAGGATGAAAGCTATGAGGATGAAAGCTATGAGGATGAAGGCTACGAGGAGAAAGAAGATACCCTGGCTGAGATGGTGGGATTGGTAAGATCAGTTGCTGCAAAAATAGAAGAAGTAAAGGTAGATTTTGCTTGCCTATCATATGAAGAAAATGCAGAGGATATTTCGGTCCCTGAAATAGATGTTCTTGGAAGCCCTACTTATAATGAAGAAGTGATTTCAGATACTAGCCAAGAATGAACAACTTGCGATGAATATCCCGGTGAGGATGATGAAGAGTAGAGCTCTCCCATGGTTCCTTTTTATTATGATTGTGAATTTGATCCTTGGGAGATCCATGAGGGAGAAAAGGAGGAGCTAAAGGTGCATTCCATCTCCTATCCAAAGCCTACTAGTGAGCGGCCATCACCTAAGATGAGTGAGCCTTCACTGGCCTTTCACTCACCTACACTTTCCAGAGACATTCATCCTGGTGTGAAAAGTTTCAAGACAAATCAGGCTACCTGTTGCAAATTTTATAGAGTTTTCCACTTGTCTTATGAGCCCATGGAGGAATACATGGAGTTGTATTTCCTTCATGTTTTGAAGCCACCCAGCTTTATCCTGACCTCGGAATTAGGAGGAAAGCTTAAGAATGTAACCATTCTACTCTCATAGTTGCATTATCTTCTATTGATCACCGACAAAATAAATTGTCTTCTAGTTAGGAAGCTACTTGAATGGTTATGGTGGAAGTTTTCTTTCACCTAGTGCTTTGTAAAAGTCAATTAGTCTAGGAATGTACATAAATAATCTCTTGTGGAGCCCATGTATTTTTCTTTCGATTTTGGAATAGTGTGCTTCGCAACTTATAGTCCTCACCAGGATGTTTTTTGAGCATGACTCCATAGCTCAATGCATAAGGCAACTAGAATTGCTTGTTCTTGGCAGTTTGCAAGGAGAATTCCATCCCCTATGGAGCCAAATGTTATCACATATAGTTTTCAAGGGCAACAGGTTGTCCAAGTTCGCGGCCTGCACAAGAAATGTCAAAGCACAACATTCACAGCAGTCCATTTTGGGCTCGAAATGCAAGCAACAGGCAAGATTAGCTTCAGTGGCTGACATTCCTGAGAATATTAGATTGGCGGTTCACGAGAATCGGTGGTTCAAAATATTGTTAAAGTTTTTTGTCAAAAGGTCCAAAGTCCTGAGACCCTAAATGAACATGAGCCATCTGATTCGAAGAGACGTGTGTCGCCAGATCCAGGCTGCGGAGAAAGTCATTGCAGGATTTTCCAAGTAAAATGCGGCGAAGTGCCCGAAGTCCCGAAGGCTCGAAGCGTTGAAGTGGCCAAAGTCCTGAACTGTTTGAATTCCCAAAGTAAGTCTCAGCCATTCGATTCAAATGGAAACACGATGCCATATATAGAGCACTATAGGAAAGAGAAGGGGAAAAAGAGAGATTCGAGTCTTTCTTTTCTTGGAGCCCAGAGACCCAAAGGGATCTTAGCCATTGATCCAGAAGGCACACGTTGCCAAATCTTTAGCTCCGGGTAAAATTTAATGGAAGCTGGTGAGGTGGTTGTGACATCATCTCTTTCCATAAATAGAAGGCCAGTAAAAGGAACAACCATGGAGGCAGTCTTTTAGCCCAAATTGATAGAAATCGCGTCTGACAGAAGATTGCATGGGCAGTTTGACTAGGATCTGTGTGCACATCCTGATAGAGAGGCTCATTGACGTAAATAATTGAATGCATGACATGATCACGCCTTGGGAAATTGGAGCCAGTTCTAAGTATAGATATGTATTTTGGGTATTTTGTTAAGGGGGGTTGATGCTTGAGCTAGGCTCTCGTATTGTAAAATTTTAATGAAACACTTTGGTTATCTGGTTATGTAATTTGATGTGAGACTTCTTGTTTAATGAAAATCAACTTCCTTTCCCATCTTGTTTTCCTATGATACTGAAGTGTCCATGATTTAAGGATTCACATGGATTGTTATGGTTGTGTTGTGATGTATTTTTTGTCCCAGATCGGTTTTAATGCTCTTTAGTTTCCTGAAACTTCGAATCCAAGAGGATATTTTTTTCTGAGTTTTTCTTCCTTAGGTTGCTGGAAGACCGGATGTCCATAGAAGACCTGTACATTCTCCTCGTCGGTTCTTCCTCCTACTCACCCTTACTACAACTTACTGGCTGAAGTTAATCAAGACCTCACCTGCTTGTGCATGCTAGTCCAATTTTCTGAGTTAAAATGATATTATCCTGAGTTTGCGCCCATTTGACCTCCTTATAAATTAATTCACTGTGACATATAAATTGATGGGTACTGAGCTTACCTCTACCACAATCCAGAGGTTACTTTTGGTGCTAACACTCATATCCATATTAGAGGGAAGGAAAATTTGATGACAAATGAGGGTACCTATAGTGTCCAAAGTTCTTGTTTCCAAAGCAACAAGAGGTGCAAGTTGATGATCATGAATTATAAGGCTTACATCCTTCTAGACCTTTCTCCCCACCATAACAAGATCAATTTGATGTTGAAATTGATGGATATTTTCATTCTCCTAAACCTAATCCACACCAAAAGCATGTTGGATTGAGATAAAGAAGGAGAATCAAAGGTATCATAGGAAAGTCCAAGTCTTGAATGGCCCCTAAATAACTTCATTTATATAGCCCTAGTTACCAAGATTTACTAAAGGATAACATAAAATTGAGGTTGTAAAATCAAAAGCTAAAGATAAAATTGGAAAGAAACAGATCTAGGGTTCCAAGAAATAACTCTTTAAATTACTTATTATAAGCCATTGACTCAAAAGAGTCATAAATGGACAAGGAAAATGCTTATTCAGAAGAATGTATGAAGCTAGTTCATCAAATAATCAATATTGTATTGGATGACATCATGGTGAATACATATGCATGTATCCAACTAAAACCCGACCTACTTGGATGGCGATATGAATATGAGCTATTTTATGTTGGGATCATAAAAGAGAGCCATTAGAAAGTGATGGAGAAACCGACGGAAAAATTATTCTGAATGTATTTAGTTTAGGAGGAGAAGTGGAAGCCAAATTTTAAACAGTGTAAAGCATAGTTGATGCAGGCACAAAACTGTAGGCAGAAGACCTAAAAATTAGAATTAGAGGCCCTAACTTGTAGGTCATAATATCGATTTTACCCCATACTTTTACATGAAATATGGACTACCTTTAAGCTTCGATACCTGATAGCAGAAAAAACATATGAGATAAGAAAACCTCAATATTTTATCAATATATTTCTATCCTATGATTCCCTTCATCAAAACTTATTGTGTGAACTATATCATTTTAACTTATAATTGCAAGACAATTCTCAGTGGAACTCCAATCCTTATTTTGGCAATATCCATCTCCAAGCATTTTCATCATTCATGTTTAGTCATGTTTAGTGGAAGAAAGCTACATAATTTTGTTGGATTACTAAGAGGGGGGATGAATCAGTAATAGCGTAATTATAATCCTTTTTCTTCAAATGTTATATCAATGTAGAATTATTATCCAATAATGAGAAGTAATAAATAAACAATCACACACATACACAGTACACCAATGTTTTACCTGCAAACCCAAATCAGGAGAAAAGCACAAAATTCTTTTTCTTATATGTCTTGAAGAATTACATTCATTGGAAGCACCAAATTCCTTTGTTTTCTAGCTACAACTGAAAGGAGGGTCCAACCCCCTAGTTTCTCAGGCTACAACCCAAGGGAAGCTCCAACTCCCCAATTCTCTGGCTACAACCAGAAGGAGGCTACAACCCCCTATGTTCTCTGGCTACAACCGAAAGGTGGCTACAACCACTTGTCCTTGCCCTGTCTTGCCACCCTAAAGTAGAAGTAGAATGATGGAACCACAGTCACACTATCACTGTAAGAAATACTACTCTAAACCTGTACAAATAAATCTGAACCATGCATCAACCTGTACCTCAACCTATAATCAACCTATACCATAAACAAGTGCATCAACCATGCACCAACCTGTACCAAACAACTTGTAATCAACCTGTACCATAAACAAGTGAATCCAACAATGTACAAAGTATGTACCAATCATGTGTCAACTACTCATCAACTATGACTCGTCAATATGTACCAACATCATCAACTATACACCTCATGTATGTGCCAACTCATCAACTACTTGTCTATACCATGTACTCAACATGTACCTCAACCAAAAGCCCTCATCAATTTCATCACCCAAATCTTATTTGTAGCTCTGTAATATACCTGGTGTATATGATCACATTCCTGCAAACCTTCCTTAACTTTAACAACAAGAAACTATCATTTTAATCAAACGTTTCTTTAGTCTCACATGCCTAGTTTTGGATTAGTCAACAACCCTAACTTGAAATAATAATAACTTTGAACCTGTAATGTATAAAGATCTGAAACTGATACAAAATGTTTTTTAGTGTGTTTTATGCAATTCCTCTAGGTGTCACTACTTGGAAACTATCAGAAAATGAGTTATAGCAAAAATGGCATACCTTGCTGAATTCTGACTTATTCTAGAGAGTGACCTTGTAGAGCGTTCCACGCATTAAATATTCATTGAATTGATGTGAAATTGTTACATAGCATACTAAAAAATGTATCCTAACCAACGCATTTGGTCTCAATGAATTTGTATATTTTATGAAGAAGTTATGATGTGTTTACCCGAAACACCCGTTTTTGACTAGTTTCAGGACTAGCCACAAACCCTATTTTCCACGGAGTGTAACTCCCAAAATACAATGACCCATAGGCTGAATTTTTTACCACATATACTTGGGTATGTTTTCTCAATTTCATAGCAATTTCATGGTCTGAATCATTATATAAAAAATGTTATAGTGAAAATGGTGAGATGACCTGTAAATAACATACCTTAGAAAGCACCATCAAAAGAATTTATCCTTCCTTGCATTTCGGCCTTCTTTTCTTCACCTTCCCTCAGAAATTCGGCTTATATACCCTTGGTTACCTCATAAACCTATAGATATTCAATATGCTCAAGTGTAATTAAAATGAGAGAGCCTTGCCTCTTATTTATACTCTCCAAGTAGCTTCCTTAAAAACATCTTCTAGGTCACTTGGCCCACTTTCCTTATTTTAGGGTTAACCCAATTCTAATTTCTCCATTAAATTTATTATTGAAATAATTTATTTTGTATTGACTTTGAATTATAATACACTCATCACTTCACTTTATTATTTACCTTTTAAAATCTCTTAAACCACTTTGACTACTTTGACCTTTTGGGGCTTCTGGATGACATATGAGGGTCCTCCAACTTCGTAAGGTAAGGCCATAACTCTCAAACCGTGAGGAGTTATGTGAAATTCCACATACCACCATAACTGGAATGACATGTACTATCCATATATAATAGT
>JASDQU010012639.1:186011-200010 GCA_032191745.1 Picea mariana
ACATAGCTATTCAGGTATCCACCTTCTACACCACTAGGTGGGAGCCATGATACACACACTAAGGAAATGGCCACATAGGTAGGCTCTAGAGGTGGTGATGGAGATGAGGCCGATGATTTGACAAACTATATGGATTCTTTTCCTAAAGAAAGACATGTGACCAACACAGGGACCCTTAAGGGAATCTTTATGGTCAACGAGGAAGGGCTTCCATTAAAGCAGGTTAAAGTCCTAGGTAATTTTTAAAATTTTATGTTTTTCATGTTCTCTATGTAGAAAAATATAAATCATCTAAATTATTATTTTTAAATTAATAATCATATAATCATTTTGCGTGTAGGGAACAATGATTTTTACAAGTCCTTGGAGAATAAGGCTTTGCTGATTTCTGGGCCCACCATACGGGAGAGGTGGAATTCCCAAAATTCCAACCTCAAAAAAGAATTGATGGATTATCTAGAAAGCCTTTTTGGTGTAGATACATTTAATAAGACCTTGGCCATCGCCGCAACTGGAAAATATTTAAAATATACATGAGAAACATATAGGAAGCACTTGAAAAAAAATGATAGGTACGAGTTTCCTCTGATGATTCCAGAGAGGGAGCACAGGCCATCATTGAGGACGCAAAAGAGAAGAAATTGACAGATGAAGGAAAAACACCCTCTGGTCCTAGAAGGTAAATAACAATTTCAATTGAATACCTTCAATTGTTTTTAGATGTAAATAAAATTGTGGTATATATTAACATACTTGAAAGTTTTTATGATAGGTTGGCTGATACGTCAAAGGCCACAAGAGAAAGGTTTGACAAATTTGTCTAGCACAGGCTAGGCCAGGGAGGCTACTTGAAGTTGCAGTCACGAATTGCAAATACCTAAATATCTTATTTGTATCGCCTTAAAACTTTTAGGTAATTGCAACGAATAACATAAAAAATACATACTCTTATGCAATGCAGGGTGATGAGTTTGGTACTGAAACCACGAAGGAGGACGTACAACTTGGTTACAAGTACAACTATAAAGTGGTAGTTGAACGCCGAAAAATATTGGGGCAGATACCAAGAACCACTTTGCAGAATAAGGTAAATAAAATTCAATCCACATTAACCTTTATTATTAAAAGAATACATTCATGTTGGATATTATTAATATTTACAACTTTGTTTTAATCAGGGGAGTAACACTGTCAACGAATGCATTAGTATTGGGGATTAGTGTGTTGATAGCAGTTTGCAACTAGAAATATGGTTCTGATCCCATTTAGTCCCAATTTTCCATGAGGGTGCAGCCCCACGATGGTGCTATGAACGAGTTAGCACATGAAGGTAATATGGTTGTATTTTAATCATATACTTAATAATTTTGTAGTTATACATTTTGTACTTCTATTTTTTTCACTTATACATTTATGATTGTCCTTATAAATTTTGTGGTCTCAATGGAAGAGAATGTTGTACTTGAGGCTCATACAGTTGAAGAGGAGCATGCAGGGGAAACCATTCCAATGATGTCGACCAGTGCACTAAGTAAATAATGACATTGCATGTGTTTTTTTTAATATTACTGAACTAGTTCAATGATATTTAAAAACTGGCCATTTAAATTTTGTATTTTTTTATTTTGTAGGTGATGCTTCATCACAATGGCCTCCATTACACCATGAGTACCCCACGACTAGGCATGCTTTGTGTGAGAGAACGCAATCACAATCAATTTTTGAAGAGAAACCAAAGAACAAAGACTTAGATATTGATGAAATGATTAGGAACTATAGAGATAAGAATAAGAGGCCGACTAAAAGTACTAAATGATGGTGTACATAAATATTTTAATAATTATTTAATACAAAATCTATTTTCACCATATTCTGCTCACTCCAAATGGATCAAGGAAACATTTTATTTCATTGTAAACAATTGTGAATATTGGTATGTATATATGTTTGTTTTTGATGTAAATATTTCAATAGATTTATATTCTAGGTATTGGGGAATTGAGAGTGACGTGAGGGGGGAGGGAGGGGCCATAAGAGCTTCCACCTTCATGTGGTTGGCCCTGTTCAATAGAGAATAATTTATTGGAGCCGTTTAATCTTGGAGCAAACCTTCCTCGATCCAACCGAGCAACAACAAAGTCAATGCTGACTTCATTGTTGCTACTTCAAATCAAGGGATACAGTTTGATCAAATATTAGATGCATGGCTCCAATAAATTATTCTCGAAACCAAGATGAGTTCATTCAGGTATGTTTAGACACTCTCGTAAAAATGCATCTTAGAGTAAATAATGCGCTACAAATATTATTTGTATTGATTTTTTAGATTTTTGTGGAGGTTGAATGATTTTGGAAGGTACTTTAATATCTTTCTTCATTTATTGAGGGAAGATCAAGACTAACAGAGGGTCATACAGATGAAGAGAAACACATGGGGCCAACCATTCCAACTGTATTGTCGACCAGTTCATCAGATCAGTTGTGACTGCTCCTTTCAACATATAAGTTTATATAGCCATCAATTCTAGTTATGTTTAATGTTTTATGAATTGTTATGTTCAATTGCTAAATTGAAAAATCACCATTTAGGTATGTATAATCTTTTTATTATGTCTATATATTATGGATTTTTCAATGTAGGTTTATGGTTAACCAATTGATAAATCTAACATGAATGTATGGATAAATTCTTACATGAATGTATGGCGTCGAACATGCTGCTAAAAATGGTAGTTTCTTTCTGGTGACAAGATATTTGGAGGAATGGAACCTACTGAAATGAACATTATGACCATTTGGAGGCTTAGATATTATGAGATTTCTATGCACACAAATTGAGAGGACCGTTTGGAGATCGAGAGATAGAGAGATTGCAATGAGCCATTTGGAGGCCTAGACATCATGAGATTGTAGTACACTCCAAAGGGTGCATTGCAGTCTCACATCTTTCTGCCTAAAACGGTCATTTAAACTCAGGTGTACTGCAATATCATGATGTCTGGGCCTCCAAACGGTTCATTGAAATATCACTATCTCTCCACCTCCAAACAGTCCCCCTTCACGCAACGATATAATTTTTCTCTTTTGGTATAAGATGGAAGCTAAGTAGTATGGCTATCTATCATTCAAAACTTTATGCATCTTCTCACTTCTTTCTAGGACGCAAATGTCATCAAAATGGTAGGGTTCCTAAGGGATCATCCTTTCTCAGTGCTTGGATTGATCCTTGGATATGTTCCTTGGTGGTTGATATAAGTCCTTAGATGTGTCTAGGGCCCCTGGATGTGTTCCAGGGAATCCTTTCTCAATGCATGGATTGATCCTTGGATGTGTTCCTTGGTGGTTTATATAAGACCCTAGATGTGTTCTAGGGCCCCTGTATGTGTTCTAGGGAACCCTTTCCTAATGCATGGCTTGATCCTTGGTATTGTACCTTGGTGGTTAAGACCCTATATGTGTTTGAGGGCCCCCATATGTGTTCTGTGGAAACCTGGTCTTTGACCAGGTATATCTTGGTGTAATACCAAGATGTGTTGATGTGTGATCCTCTTCCTCTCTCCCGGGATGGTCCATGAGGCCTAGGAGTGCCTATGAAGATGGACATAACCACATTGTCGATGGACCCCCTTACACAGTGATGAAAAAGTTTATAGGTCTTTATGAGACTCATGTGGACATGTTTTTCCATTATGGACCCCCCCTTGACTTTGTCTTAAAAGGTACCCCCTTGTTGTTTTATGTGATTGAGGTTTTATTTATGTGATTGGGGTTTTATATGTGTTTAGGGTTTTTATAATTAATATTTATATTAATTAAATGTCAATATTTAATTATAATTTTAAATTTCCCTAACCCCTCTCCCTAACTATAAATAATACCCTACCCTCTAGCATTATATTACACTCACACTCACTCACTCCTCACTCCCTATTTGTTGCAGCTACGTCATTTGTTCTCTCTTGATGATGGTGCGATCTCCTTTTTGGAATATCTTTTCAAATCTAACTTTTGGTTGTTGCAGTTGTCTTGTGATGGTCTATACCTCAACAAAAATGTTCCTAAGTCCTTATGACAGAGATCAAACCCTAGAGGTTTGATCCATGAACCTAAAACTATTTATGAGCATACTATAAAGGTTTTCATCCACACATGTGACAAGTACATATTTCTTAGATCAGGAGGTAAGATTGATGTTTGTCTTTTCACTCAGAAATTTTGTTTATACTCAGAATTTAATTTAGATCTGTTTATTTCTTTTCTCATATATTTTGATCTTCTGAACAGAAAAATAAAAAGGCATTATTTGTTTCTATTTTTCCCTAATTGTAATTACAATTTTCCTATGACTTTGACCAAGGGCACACTACTCTAGGAAGCCTCCTCATACCTGCTTGTGAACATTCTTCTTTCTATTCTTATCCTATACCAAACATCACTAAACAACACAATGCCTGGAATCATACTAAGCTCTCTATTAATAATCTCTTATTATGTAAACTACGCGATATGGCACTCAAATCATAACTCGTATCTACAGGTTATTGAACTCACTATGAAGATTTTGTATGATTAGAGTGGTATCATTCTCAGGAAGATACAATATGAATATTAAGACTAACTGACTTATTACCTGTATTATACCAATCGTATTGAGGAAATGACATCAATGAATATGGGAAAGGTGATTTCCTTGTTTCTCTAATAAGCTTCCATTAGATGTTACCAGTCATATTTCTTTCCCATATTCATGCTTATTCAATGGTAAACGTACTATTGGAACCAATGTAATTTGGTAGTAGAGGTTATACAACATTGCATGAATGATTTCCATTTAATTGATACTCATTTGATCTAATAGCATGGACTAGTAATACTTGTATAGCCTTATTTACTCTTATCGTGTGATGTATATACCCTATGAGTTCAACGAGTATGGAATAAAGGGGCATCTTTTTTATTTTTGCATATGTTTTATATTATTTCTATGTGATCTTATTTTTTCTAACAAGAAACACCAAACCATAAAGGTAAGCAATAAGCTCATTAAGAGATAAGGGATAAGTGGTGGATAAAAAGGACCTAGTGGTTCAGGTCACCATTACATGAGGGGCTGGTCACTAGGAAAATAACTCCCCAAAACTACCTCTGTGTGCACATGTGAAATGTTACTAAAGTCTAGTGAAGCTTAGTTACATGTATAAGTTCCCCACAAATTATGTTATAATGATCATCATTATGACACTAGTTACAAGATTAAATCAATCCACTAGACAACATTAAAACACATTCCAACATATCCCTCATCTAGAAATGAAAAAACCCAATGCATACATCAATATGGATCTTTAAGTTTTGAAGCTAGCCATATGAATTCTTCTTTGAAGCTAGCTATATGAATGGATCTTTAAGTTTTTCAGCTTTATGATTTGGTACAACGAAATTTAGGAAAATTGCTAAGTTCACGAGATGTGATGGGAACATGTGTAAAGAGATTGAAATTGACTTTTATTGATTGCAATCGATAACAATCAATTTCAATGTCACGCCACTTGTTTCTCTCCATCATATTCTTGATTTCTATATAATCCTCTCAATTATTCATATGATTACCCACATTTTATAGCACTTAATTACAATTCAACAATTCAACCCCAAAGAACTTATCTTGGAGCACCATTTAACTCTGCAAACTCACCTCTAGATATAGTGCACCATTGGAGGATTGGTGAAGGGTGTATATCTTGAAGATATGATGATAATTGTAGCCAACCCATAGGTAATGAAAATATTTTCAAAAGTATGTTGGTTTTCATTTTTCGAGAGGTTACAAGGTTAGGACATAGGAATTGGATTGGAATTTGCTAACACCTTCAACAGTAGGAGGGAATTAGTGCAACAACTTACCCTAATTGTAATTGAAGAGTTAATAAGTTGATATATAGGGATCCCCTTTAAAGGTGGAAGGTGGTTAAATAATTTGAAGCTACTAGTAGATAGTTAGCCTCAATTTCTAACAAATCCCTGTCCTATGCCTGACATACTAAAAGGAATTCAAAGGGACTGGTTGACTTCACCTTGGAAAGAGGTATATTTCATCATCCAAAATTTCATAACTTATGAGGGGCGGTAAAACATGGTGTTTCACTACTTTTTCAAACTCATGATGCACCTCAAAAATGAATAAATATTAAACATGACATTCTTCTTGCTCAAAATCCTACCGAAAATGGTTTTCATGGTTCACAAGTGGGAAATCCCTAAGACAAGGTAATACCACCAAGGAATGATAAAGATGTTGATTATGACTGAGTTGGGTAGGATTTATATCATTTGAGAATTGTTTTTAAAAGAACTAGGGAGAAAGCCTAGGGTGAAGGTTATATTTCCTACCAATCAGCCTAGGCACGATGGGAAACAAACCCCTACATATTCCACCTCAACCCTGGGTACATCTGTTGCTATAGAATCACATCATCACTATGAAACGAGGGCCTCCAAGGCACCTATAGTTCCAATGCCACAGGAAAATGAGGTTGTGGAATTACAAGTGGACCCTACTACAAAAATTGTCATTGGTCTATATCCAATCTCCATATCCTCATCTGAGTCTGATAGATTAGAAGATTTACATGCTCAAAGGTTGTTCTCTCCAGAACAACAAGAACACAAATCCGATGATGAGCTAGTAGGGTTACAATTTCCAAGGTCGTCATTGTTATCACATATAGTTGTCAAGGGAAGAAGGTTGTCCAAGTTCATGGCCTGCACAAAAAACGTCAAAGCCCAACATTCAGAGCAGTCCATTTTGGGCTCGAAATACAAGCAACAAGCGAGATCAACTTCAACGACGGACATTCCTGATAATATTAGATCGACGGTTCATGGGAATCGGAGGTTTGAAATATTGTTAAAGTTGTTTGTCAAAAGGTCCAAAGTCCTAAGACCCGAAATGAGCATGAGCCGTCCGATCCAAAGAGACGCGTGGCGCCAGATCCAGGCTGTGGAGAAATTCATTGCAGGATTTTCCAAGTAAAAAGCGTCGAAGTGCCCGAGGTCTTGAAGCACCTGAAGTATTGAAGGCCCGAAGCACCAAAGTGGTTGAAGTCCTGAAGCAAGTATTAGTCATCCAATTCAATGGACATGCGGTGTCAGATCTAGAGCTCCGGAGGAAAGAGAAGGGGAAAAAGCAAGATTTGAGTCTTGTTTTTCCCAGAGCCCAGAGACTTGAAGGGATCTTAGCAATTGATCTAAGAGCCACGCGTTGCTATATCTTTAGCTCTAGGTAAAATTTAATGGAAGCTAGTGAGGTGGTTGAGAGATCATCTCTTTCCATAAATAGAAGGCCAGAAAAAGGACCAACCATGAAGGTAGGTTGTCAGCCCAAATTGACAGAAATCACGTCTGGCAGAAGACTTCATGGGCAGTCTCACTAGCGTATGTGTGCACGGCCTGATAGAGAGGATCGTCGATGCAAAGAATTGAACTCATGACATGATCACACCTCGGGAAGTTGGAGCCATTTCTAAGTATAAATATGTATTTTTGGTATTTTGTTAAGGGGGGTCAATGGTTGAGCTAGGCTCTCGTATTGTAAAATTTTAGTGAAACATTCTGGTTATCTGGTTATGTAATTTGACATGAGACTTCCTGTTTAATGTAATTCAGCTTCCTTTTCCATATTGTTTTCCTTTGATGCTGAAGTGTCCATGATTGAAGGATTCACATGGATTGTTATGCCTATGTTGTGATGTATTTTTTTATCACAGTTCGGTTTTAATGCTCTTCAATTTCTTCAAACTTTGAATCCAAGAGGATCTTCATTTCTGAGTTTTTCTTCCTTAGGCTGTTGGAAGAACGGATGTCCATAGAATACCTCTACATTCTCCTCACTATTTCTTCCTCCTACTCACCCTTACTACAACTTATTGGCTGAAGTTAATCAAGACCTCACTTGCTTGTGCATGTTGGTCAAGTTTTCTGAGTTAAAACGATATTATACTGAGACTGCACCCATTTGACCTCCTTATAAATTAATTCATTGTGACATATAAACTGATGGGTGCTGGGCTTACCTCTGCTGCAATCTAGAGGTGACTTCTGGTGCTAACATTCATGGTTTTGTTGTCACGAAAAAAATTGAAATCCTTTCCCTGGGTAGAATGACAACGAATTTCTGATTCTGAAGGTGCATCAGATATCAAAACCTTTGAATATTTCTCTTCAACCTGGTGACTCCACTGTGGCGACTCCACTGAGGTGACTCCACTATTTCAGTGTGACTTCTTCTAGCTACACCTGAAGCTCCTTGGGAGAACACAACGAACATATCTAGTCTTCGATGGTGAAAAAATACTAGACACACTCATTCTGCACATCATTCACGTGGCGAATCCATGATTAAAGAATCAATTGGAAATTCCACTAGTTCGAAATGGACAAGATCTTGGCTCGAAGGTTTTCTCCTTTCAATTTTTTTGTTGTTCCTAGTTTTCCTAATGTTGTTCCTACTCCAAACGAATGGGGCAATTTTTTTGCCCATATTTAGAGAGCATAAAGAGGACAACCCTGCAGAGCATCTCCATGAGTTTCATGAACTCATGCATCAATGGGAGATACATCATGAGGATGTACTTATGAATATGTTCATGTTCTCATTAGCAGGAGATGCTCGTGAATGGTATCATTCCTTACCTCCTGCTAGTATCTCCTCCCTAAAGGAATTTCATGCAACTTTCAATAGGTGCTGTCAAAATTTCTATTCCTCTGAGCTTATCTTTCATAATTGTTGTGAGGAATGTGAAGATGATGATCAAGATATGGTTGTTGCTAATGAAAGCCGTGATAATAAAATCTATGAGGATGAAATCTATGAGGATGAAGGCTACGAGGAGAAAGAAGATACCCTGGCTGAGATGGTGGGATTGGTAAGATCAATTGCTGCAAAAACAGAAGAAGTAAAGGCAGATTTTGCTTGCCTATCATATGAAGAAAATGCAGAGGATATTTCAATCCCTGAAACAAATGTTCTTGGAAGCCCTACTTATAATGAAGAAGTGATTTCAGATACTGGCCAAGAATGAACAACTTGCAAAGAATATCCCGGTGAAGATGATGAAGAGTAGAGATCTCCCATGGTTCCTTTTTATTATGATTGTGAATCTGATCCTTGGGAGATCCATGAGGGAGAAAAGGAGGAGCTAAAGGTGCAGTCCATATCCTGTCCAAATCCTACTAGTGAGCGGCCATCAACTGAGATGAGTGAGCCTTCACCGGCCTTTCACCCACCTACACTTTCCAGAGACATTCATCCTGGTGTGAAAATTTTCAAGACAAATCAAGCTACCTGTTGCAAATTTTATAGAGTTTGCCACTTGTCCTATGAGCCTGTGGAGGAATACATGGATCTGTATTTCCTTCATGTTTTGAAGCCACCCAGCTTTATCCTGACCTCAGAATTAGGAGGAAAGATGAAGAATGTAACCATTCTGCTCTCATAGTTACATTATATTCTATTGATCACCGACAAAATAAATTGTCTTCTAGTTAGGAAGCTACTTGAATGGCTATGGTGGAAGTTTTCTTTCACCTAGTGCTTTGTAAATGTCAATTAGTCTAGGAATGTACATAAATAAGCTCCTGTGGAGCCCATGTATTTTTCTTTCGATTTTGGAATAGTGTGCTTCGCAACCTATAGTCCTCACCAGGATGTTTTTTGAGCATGACTCCATAGCTCAATGCATAAGGTGATTAGAATTGCTTGTTCTTGGCAGTTTGCAGGGAGAATTCCATCCCCTATGGAGCCAAATGTTATCACATATAGTTTTCAAGGGCAACAGGTTGTCCAAGTTCGCGTCCTGCACAAGAAATGTCAAAGCACAACGTTCAGAGCAGTCCATTTCAGGCTCGAAATGCAAGCAACAGGCGAGATTAGCTTCAGCGGTGGACATTCCTGAGAATATTAGATTGGCGGTTCACGAGAATCGGGGGTTCAAAATATTGTTAAAGTTTTTTGTCAAAAGGTCCAAAGTCCTGAGACCCTAAATGAACATGAGCCATTCGATTCAAAGAGACGTGTGTCACCAGATCCAGGCTGCAGAGAAAGTCATTGCAGGATTTTCCAAGTAAAATGCGGCGAAGTGCCCGAAGTCCCGAAGGCCCGAAGCGCCGAAGTGGCCAAAGTCCTGAAGTGTTTGAAGTCCCAAAGTAAGTCTCAGCCATTCGATTCAAATGGAAACGTGATGCCATATATAGATCACCAGAGGAAAGAGAAGGGGAAAAAGAGAGATTCGAGTCTTTCTTTTCCTGGAGCTCGGAGACCCAAAGGGATCTTAGCCGTTGATACAGGAGGCACACGTTGCCAAATCTTTAGCTCCGGGTAAAATTTAATGGAAGCTGGTGAGGTGGTTGAGACATCATCTCTTTCCATAAATAGAAGGCCAGAAAAAGGAAAAACCATGAAGGCAGTCTTTTAGCCCAGATTGATAGAAATCATGTCTGAGAGAAGATTGCATGGGTAGTTTGACTAGCATCTGTGTGCACATCTTGATAGAGAGGCTCATTGACGTAAATAATTGAATGCATGACATGATCACGCCTTGGGAAATTGGAGCCAGCTCTAAGTATAAATATGTATTTTGGGTATTTTGTTAAGGGGGGTTGATGGTTGAGCTAGGCTCTCATATTGTAAAATTTTAATGAAACACTTTGGTTATCTGGTTATGTAATTTGATGTGAGACTTCTTGTTTAATGAAAGTTAGCTTCCTTTTCCATCTTGTTTTCCTATGATACTGAAGTGTCCATGATTTAAGGATTCACATGGATTGTTATGGTTTTGTTGTGATGTATTTTTTGTCCCAGTTCGGTTTTAATGCTCTTTAGTTTCCTGAAACTTTGAATCCAAGAGGATATTTTTTTCTGAGTTTTTCTTCCTCAGGTTGCTGGAAGACCGGTTGTCCATAGCAGACCTGTACATTCTCCTCACTGGTTCTTCCTCCTACTCACCCTTACTACAACTTACTGGCTGAAGTTAATCAAGACCTCACTTGCTTGTGCATGCTGGTCCAATTTTCTGAGTTAAAATGATATTATCCTAAGTTTGCGCCCATTTGACCTCCTTATAAATTAATTCACTGTGACATATAAACTGATGGGTATTGGGCTTACCTCTACCGCAATCCAGAGGTGACTTTTGGTGCTAACACTCATATCCATATTAGAGGGAAGGAAAATTTTATGACAAATGAGGGTACCTATAGTGTCCAAAGTCCTTGTTTCCAAAGAAACAAGAGGTGCAAGTTGATGATCATGAATTATAAGGCTTACATCCTTCGAGACCTTTCTCTCCGCCATAACAAGATCAATTTGATGTTGAAATTGATGGATATTTTCACTCTCCTAAACCTAATCCAAACCAAAAGCATGTTGGATTGAGATAAAGAAGGAGAATCAAAGGTATCATAGGAAAGTCCAAGTCTTGAATGGCCCCTAAATAACTTCATTTCTATAGCCCTAGTTACCAAGATTTATTAAAGGATAACATAAAATTGAGGTTGTAAAATCAAAAGCTAAAGATAAAATTGGAAAGAAACAGATCTAGGGTTTCAAGAAATAACTCTCTAAATTACTTATTAGAAGCCATTGACTCAAAAGAGTCATAAATGGACAAGGAAAATGCTTATTCAGAAGAATGTATGAAGCTAGTTCATCAAATAATCAATATTGTATTGGATGACATCATGGTGAATACATATGCATGTATCCAACTAAAACCTGACCTACTTGGATGGAGAGATAAATATGAGCTATTTTATCTTGGGATCATAAAAGAGAGCCATTAGAAAGTGATGGAGAAACTGGCTGAAAAATTCTTCTTAATGTATTTAGTTCAGGAGGAGAAGTGGAAGCCAAATTTTAAAGAGTGTAAAGCATAGTTGATGCAGGCATAGAACCGAAGGCAGAATACCTATAAATTAGAATTAGAGGCCCTAACTTGTAGGTCATAATATCAATTTTACCCCATACTTTTACATGAAATATGGACTACCTTTAAGCTTCGATACCTGATAGCAGAAAAAACATATGAGATAAGAAAACCTCAATATTTAATCAATATATTTCTATCCTATGATTCCCTTGATCAAAACTTATTGTGTGAACTATATCATTTCAACTTATAATTGCAAGACAATTCTCATTAGAACCCCAATCCTTATTTTGGCAATATCCATCTCCAAGCATTTTCATCATTCATGTTTAGTCATGTTTAGTGGAAGAAAGCTACATAATTTGGTTGGATTACTAAGAGGGGGGATGAATCAGTAATAGCGTAATTATAATCCTTTTTCTTCAAATGTTATATCAATGTAGAATTATTATCCAATAATGAGAAGTAAGAAATAAACAATCACACACATACACAGTACACCAATGTTTTACGTGGAAACCCAAATCGGGAGAAAACCACAAAATTCTTTTTCTTATATGTCTTGAAGAATTACATTCATTGGAAGCACAAAATTCCTTTGTTTTCTAGCTACAACTGGAAGGAGGGTCCAACCCCCTAGTTTCTCAGGCTACAACCCAAGGGAAGCTCCAACTCCCCAATTCTCTGGCTACAACCAGAAGGAGGCTACAACCCCCTATGTTCTCCGGCTACAACCGAAAGGTGGCTACAACCACTTTTCCTTGCCCTGTCCTGCCACCCTAAAGTAGAAGTAGAATGATGGAACCAAAGTCACACTATCACTGTAAGATATACTACTCTAAACCTGTACCAATAAATCTGAACCATGCATCAACCTGTACCTCAACCTATAATCAACCTATACCATAAACAAGTGCATCAACCATGCACCAACTTGTACCAAACAACTTGTAATCAACCTATATCATAAACAAGTGAATAGAACAATGTACAAAGTATGTACCAATCATGTGTCAACTACTCATCAACTATGACTCGTCAATATGTACCAACATCATCAACTATACACCTCATGTATGTGACAACTCATCAAATACTTGTCTATACCATGTACGCAACATGTACCTCAACCAAAATCCCTCATCAATTTCATCACCCAAATCTTATTTGTAGCTCTATAATAGACCTGGTGTATATGATCACATTCCTGCAAACCTTCCTTAACTTTAACAACAAGAAATTATCATTTTAATCAAATGTTTCTTTAGTCTCACATGCCTAGTTTTGGATTAGTCAACAACCCTAACTTGAAATAATAATAACTTTGAACCTGTAATGTATAAAGATATGAAACTGATACAAAATGTTTTTTAGTGTGTTTTATGAAATTCCTCTAGGTGTCACTACTTGGAACCTATCAGAAAATGAGTTATAGCAAAAATGGCATACCTTGCTGAATTCTGACTTATTCTAGAGAGCGACCTTGTAGAGCGTTCCACGCATGAAATATTCATTGAATTGATGTGAAACTATTACATAGAATACTAAAAAATGTATCCTAACCAACACATTTGGTCTCACTGAATTTGTATATTTTATGAAGAAGTTATGATGTGTTTACCCGAAACACCTGTTTTTGACTAGTTTCAGGACTAGCCACAAACCCTATTTTCCACGGAGTGTAACTCCCAAAATACAATGACCCATAAGTTGAATTTTTTTCCACATATACTTGGGTATGTTTTCTCAATTTCTTTGAAATTTCATGGTCTGAATCATTATATAAAAAATGTTATAGTGAAAATGGTGAGATGACCTGTAAATAACATACCTTAGAAAGCACCATCAAAAGAATTTATCCTTCCTTGCATTTCGGCCTTCTTTTCTTCACCTTCCCTCAGAAATTCGGCTTAGATATCCTTGGTTACCTTAGAAACCTATAGATATTCAATATGCTCAAGTGTAATTAAAATGAGAGAGCCTTGCCTCTTATTTATACTCTCCAAGTAGCTTCCTTAAAAACATCTTCTAGGTCACTTGGCCCACTTTCCTTATTTTAGGGTTAACCCACTTCT
>JASDQU010012640.1:4237-15329 GCA_032191745.1 Picea mariana
TTTCTATTAACTGCAAAATTCATTTTCTTACAAGTTAAATAGAAGGAACATATTCTTCCTTTCCAATCAGCAACAACTGATTAGGATGCACCCACACCCTTGTTTACCAGCACCAACTAGTAGGAGGCTAATACCCCCTGTTTAGTCAACTACAACTAACAAGGAAGCACCAACTCCCTCTGTTCACCACCACCAATTGGTAGGAGGCTACAACCCCCTATTTAGTTAGCTCAAACTGACAAGGAAGCACCAACTCCCCTACAGGATCCAACCTGCCCTTACACCACCCAACCACCCTTAGTTTATAATGCAATTCAATCTCTTCTTCTCTTCATCGAATTTGACTCATGCAACCATTTGCTGTAACTTCTACTTTTCTGCTGCAACCTTTGCTTGTATGGTATTATGTATCAAGTACTGGATTGCATAACTGTTGCTCTGTCTTCTTTTGTTCTTTATTTTCAATAAGACATTGATAGGCATCTTAGAACGAACATTTCTTCATCTTGGACTCTGCTCTTGTTTTTAATCTTGTAATATGAACCTCAGAGACACTATCTTCTCACCACTTTTTCTCGTTTATATATTCTTCAAACTGGTGTGAAATTTCAAACATCGTGTCCCTTTATTTGAACCATTGTACCTTTTCATTTAAAATGATAATCTAAACTTTAATTAATATCATTTTTCTTTTTATTCATTATTCATATTTTTCATGATTTAACTCTCTTTTAATCATGACTGTGTATTGGTTCATTTTTGTCATAAATTGATCACAGTCATGGATCAATTTAGTCCTTTATACTCGATCCCTAATCTATGTTATATTCACAGAGACTAGATTCCATGAAGGCGCTTCCTTCAAACCATCACATATGACCGTGTGTTACAAAACCATGGGCTAACCAACTATAGCGAGATATAATAAAACACTTATAGCATATGGCCATCGACGGTGACCGAATGTTAAGCCTAAACGAGTGCTTGAGCACTTTACCAAATCAACAATCATGATTCGATCTTCATATGAGATGGACGGCTGACGAGATTTTGGCTCTTCATGACTTCCAACATTTCAAAACTCCTGATTACTATATTTCCAAAACAATCGAACGGTTCACGTTTATTTCACGGAGATAGATCAACGGTCTGCTTTAGACCTTACACTCATCCTTTCACTGCTAAATCCGACGGCTATGACTTAATCATGCGTTAATATGGATGGCTGTCGTAATTTCGGCACTTTGCCCTTCGGGTTTTCGTGACTTCCATCATGTCAAATCTTCTGAAACTGTCAATCTACTAACGGATGTCCCTTTCAGAATTTCGGCGTTCGAGACTTCGGAGGTTTCAAATAAACACTGCTCAATTTTCCTCCGGAGTGATCACCTGTTGTGTGACTCATCAACGATGGAGACCACTTGTTGTCGGTTAACGTTTCCACTTACACTATCCTTCCACTAAGTAGATTGACGGTCGAGGATGCTCGTGAAGTGATCTCCAGATCAGACGTCTCGTGTCCACTTCAAGACTCTGGCATTCGGTACTTCAGGACATTGGGAAAATGCAATGGTAAAAACTTCTGAAGAAAAAATCTCGAAGTGATGTAACTGCTTACATCATTTGATGACATGTCATGAGCCGAGTAACTGCCACGTGTCACTCGGATTTTTTATTTTCATGTACCTAAAATGTCGAATCAACTTGACACTTGTCAGTGTCTGATTGTGCCATGTGTTAATGCTGACATAGTCTTGCTGACATGGATCCTCATGTGGCACATGCTCTTCTCCTGGATCTAATAGTTTTCCTAACTCTCGACTGATTCTTAGATCGACGGCTGAGATCAACTTTGGGTCTTCGTTCTTCAGAACTTCATAATTTTTTACATTTGAAACTCCCGAAGAAATTATCCCAGAGTGACGCAACTCGCTTACTCACTTGTTGACATGGCATGAGTCAATTTCCTCTTGACATTTGTCATCTTCTGATTATGCCATGTGTACTTGTTGACATGGTCTTCCACACATCCTTGCTGACAAGGTTTATTGAAGTGGATCTCCCACATGTCCTTGCTGACGAGGTTCACTGACATGAATCTCCCACACGTCCTTGCTAACGTGGTATGCTGACCAACAGTCTTTATCCAACGATCCTCGTTCATCTTCCAAATCCAACGATCCTTATTTACATCGAATTTTCGGGCTCCAGGTATTTCAAATCTCAAACTGATGGAGCGTAAGTTCCTCACATCTTTTAGACTCATAGTGAAGAAGTTCATTCGATCAGGATCTACGATTGATGACATGATATGTTCTGTGATGCAACTCTTGTAACTTATCCTGTCCTTCTACTTTAACATGATCCAATGACTGACGGGTATCAAATTTAATTCGAAGGCTGACAGGTATTCAGCTAATCCAAATCTCAATATTTTATCCCCTCTTATCCTATCCTTCCACATTGAGATGATCCAATGACTGTGGAGATTTTAACTCTGATCGAAAGGTTGTTGAGCTTACGCTTTTCCTTCCGAGTTTTGATCTTTGTGTTTTCTAACCCTCCTGATATTTTTATCATAGGAACATTGTTGATCCTATCGTGATCAACAATAATCACGAATTTCTTCTGCTGCCTGATATACTTTGCAATGCACTCCTCCTTCTGAGCTCTGATCTTCAAACTATTTGCTTCTCCTGTTTTCTCCTCCTCATGAGCTTATGCTATCGATCTCTGCACACTGTTTGACATCTTCTGCTAACTGATATACTATTGACATCAATGAAAACACATATGTGGTAATTCATCATTAACAACAGATCATCACATCGATTGTTGACATCAATGAAAATATATCCAACAAACTTTCTTCCATGACATTTGAAAGTAAAGGCACTATAACAGACTCCTCTTTCAATCTTGTAAGCTTCCCTGAAGTCATTCTAGTAAACCTATCAATTCAAACGGTTGAATATTCTTTTGTTTCTTTTGTTGCAAATCAAGGCGTTTGCATCCAATTCTTGTCAAATATAAAATCTTATATTTCAATGATCGAAGCATGGTTATTTGTAGCACGCTATCATATATATTGTTCTAGTCAGAACAACTATTTCATACCCAATCTTCAGAAGACACTTACAAAATTATTGCAAATAATTTGGCAAATTCCGTCGTAGGTTGTGCTTAGACTCCTATAAGAAAATGCAAGAAAACGACCGATTGGAAATGGTCATAATTTTCGCCCTTTCTTTAATGAAATTAATTAATTCTTAATTAATAAGGGCACTCAAGTGATTTGAAAACAATAATTGCTTCTTATTGAAACAAACAAATCTTGAGATAGCAAGTGCGTCTGGATTAATAGCAAGCGCGAACGGATATTATTATGTCCGGTATAGTAGGCGTAGCTAGCAAAATAAATGGGCGTGAACTAGCGTTGGTTCTTCAAGGCAAAGCTTAGAATGCCGTAAAATGGGATTTCGACGGATAACAGAAATTGGATATGGGAAATATTTGAAATTGGATTTCTCCCATTCCCCATACCGCATCTACGACAAACATATCCCAATCAATAGGGAGTTCATAACACTGGATCTACGTTCCCTCGGAACCCTATTTCCGATTGAAATCCCTGATTTCAGATATGATGTGGATGCTAACGGTTTTGAAAATAAGATCGCCATTCATCATTAAATGTGGAAGAATATTGTTGCAAATCAATCAACTTGGATTTAGTCTTGGAATGTCCGACAAAAAAATCTTTGAATGTCGTTGAACGTATAAGTGAATCCCATATCCCAGAGATTGCGTTTTAATGATATTCATTCATTGTTGGAGCTCATGATCACTAAAAATAAGTAACTACCTCCATCTATCTCTGATAGTGTTAATAGATAGTTATCAGAGAAATCACATGTAGGCATAGGATGATGAGATTCCTCCTAAGTGTCATAATTATATGCTATGTTCTTGGACTTTCGCTCTGCTGCTTTCTGCTTGATACTTTTTTTTTTTTTTTAATCTGTAGCAAAAGTGAATACAAAAAATATGCTCATAATGAAGGCTAGTATCAGTTCCAGCTGACTAAGTTCCAGTTCCATCTGAAAAATCTCCATCAAATCCTGTGAGTGAGGCATCAATTCCAAGTACAGTAAAAACAGGTGCATTTGAAACCAAGTAAGGCTCACATGGTAATATCGTAGCGTAAGTGAAAGCATCAACTTAGGCATAATCAGGACATATAATCTGGACATAAAAAATCAAAAGATCGATCACTCGCACGAAAGAATAAAAACAAGATACATCCTGGAGAACTTGATCGGACAAGTTTGTTGCTTAGCGAGTGGAAATGGCATCACCAATTGCTCTATGATGGTGATTTTTTAACTCGTTGTGTAAGGTCATCTCTCTTTACCCGAGGGAAAAACCAATGATGCTTTCTTTTGTGTTGGTTCATTCGCTTGTGTATAGCTTGTTCAGTGACTGATATTTTCTCCCATGAAAAATCTCTCATGTACTTATTGTTTTGTTTCTTTGATTTGCAGATGGAGGATGCGCAAACATGTATTTACTTTTCTAAAAAAAATAAATTTTGATTTTGCAAACTTAAAAAAATTAGTGAGAAAATGGAAACAAATCCTTGACAAAAAAATAGATTAGGCAATTTTTCATCAATCAATTAATATTCCTAAAATCAATCAGTCATCCTACTTTTTGATCCTCGCGATCTCACGAAGCGCGGAGGAGAGAATACTTATTCTAACAAATAAAAAAATTGAAAATAAAATCCTACCTACACTACGCTAATTAAAAATGAGAGATTAGTTATGTGTAGTCAAATAGCCAATGTAGCCATGCACGCAACAGTAATAAGAATATGTTTTCTTTCAATTTCATAAATGAGAATCGTAAATATGTATGAACATGTGAAATTAGTTGTTGAAACTGTGAATTAAAACAATAAAAAGAAAAACTAAATGTATCTAACCTAGTACTTGCTTGAAACCATCGTTCGATCAGGCTTTCATAGGTGCATTGTTCCTCGCTCAGATCATGTTGTAAATCCTCTTCATCTTCCTCGATCTCCTTTTCGATCAATTGTCCGACATCGGATGCATAAGAGTCTTCAAATGTTGGATCTTCAATTTTTTCTGGAGGAGTATTTGAATCTTTGATCCTTGTCAATATCTCCTCTTCATGGGAAGAGGAAATCCCGACATCTACCCAGATCTGAGTGAGTAGTTCCAAGATGACATTCATTATTAAACCATGTTAAAAAAAAGGATTCTTACAACACCCAAATCAAAATGAAAAACTCAAATAAAAAAACTCTTGCTAAAACATAAAACAATTACTCTTCATAGTTGAAGAAATTAAATGTTCTTGATAGTTGGTAGGGACAGTGAGGAATCTACACTTAAGCAGCTATATGACCCTTAGAACCAACACATGTAGATCACACTTGCATAAATTAAACACTCTTGCATAAATTGAAATTTGCAAAAATTGAAACTACTCTAAATTGAAATTTGCATAAATTGAAATTACTTTTACCTAGTTGGCAGGAAGAACATGAGGAGTCTCCATTCAAGTAGCTGCTATGACCCCTTACCAACACATATAGATCACACTTGCATGAATTGAAATGAAAAATAAATTAATACCTCAATCCATCATGCTTCCCCAACAATGACGCCAAAATGTTGGCCTCTAAAGATGTCCTAAAAACAACCTCTATGCATTAGCCAAAGGTAGGTGCTGGCACAAGCATTTTACTTGTTGCCTATTTAGGTTATTACCTTCCATTTTCAATACCTAGCCTCCAGAGATGCAACACTTGTAAAGGAACAACAATCGTAAAGGGAACGACAGTTTTTCTATTCAAATGAACGACACTTCCTGTAAAGGGAACAACAATCGTAACAAGGGAACGACAGTCGTTATATTGGGCTGAACTAATGTTGAATTAATTGCATTGTAGTACTTGCCCAACTATCTAATTTGTCAACTCAGATTTTGTAAACAGACGAAGCACACGCAAAGTATATGCAAGATTGAAGCGGGACTAATCTAATCTAATGTTTAAGCTACGACTGAAATTGAATCATTAATATAATGCAGGAAATTGAAACACGTGACTTGGAATTGAATTGATACAACCTACGACTGAAATTGAATCATTAATCTAATGCAGGAAATTGAAACACACGACTTGGAATTGAATTGCTACAACCTACGACTGAAATGAAATTGTGTAAATGAAACCAATCTAGGAATGGAGAACTACATGAAGGAAAAGCAGATACAACATGTGAAGAGTTGAATGACACAACAACATATGTGAGCTCACACCAATGAAGCAATCTTATATTACAATCATCAAATCAATCTTCATAACAAAATAATGAAAGCATGAAAACCAAAACTATAAATCAAAGCTAAGAATCCCTTTCTTTCAAATCCTAATGACTACTCTCTTTGTCATCCTAATTACTACTACCCCCTCATGAAGAGAGAGCACTCTTTTTTATACATGAGAGCCTTGAAGATAAGATAACCATCTCATAATTACAAATCCTCTATTCTCTCAACTACTTTTCCATTATTACAAAATATGATCCCTTCAAATCCTCACACATATCTCTCATATATCTTGGATAAGATATGCCAACCAAATATCCATGATCTTCTCCTTGGAATAGGCTTGAATTATCTCCTCAAATATTGAAATGGTGGAGGCAGTATTCGAGAAGTCCTTTTGAATTAATCCTTCACATATTCCTACACATTACAAAGCTCACACATTTTTGAGATATATATGAAAACATGTTGATTTTCTAACATTTAATCACAAATTCCCTTTTAATACTAAAATGAATAAAGTGGAGAATAATAAGGTGAAACCCAATTATATTTATGAAATTATATTGTGAAAGGTTAATGGGGCGATGAAATATGAAGAATAATGAAGGGAAAGGTGGATGAAAACATGACATTTCTAAGCCCCAACAGTCATACAGATTAAGAAGAAGAATATTACGTAATCAACAGAAGCGATTTCTTTTTCTTTAGTTGTGAAGATCATGGACATCTTGAAATTGAATGCCCTTATTTGAAGATTGAAATTGATGAGACAGAAAATCCCAATGAAATAGAAGACAATTCTAAGATTGAAAAGTGGTTTAGAAATTGGTCAAGTGTTCGGTTTGCAATATTAGGTCAAGTAGTTCAAGTCAATACGCCTCCCCAACCCGCCTTTTCTAGGATTTATATCCCAATTGAGATATGGGAAGGTCCCATAGCAGGATGAGAGACAGATAAACCCTAGACCTTTCTACCTAACTATTGAACTGATCGAGAAGTGGGTTTAGTAGTTTTTAAATCCATGTCCTCGACCAACTAGAATGAACATATCATTGGTTGGAGCAAGTTTGTATCCCATTTACGGAAAGGGAATTTATGGCTATGCCATATTCCCCATCTTCTAAAAACAACTTGGAATTTAATTCTTGAGCTCAAGTTACATGTTGAAAAGAATCATGAAGTAGAATTCATTCAACAAGAAAGAGAAATTGAAGATGAAACAATGACATTGAATATCCAACTTGAAGAAGCAAAGAGAACAAAATAATTCATGAAAATTCAAATGATGAAGAAATAAGAAGAGGTTGAGAAGATTGAAGATGAAGTTGTCACATTGAGAAGTAAAATAGTCAAGATTAGAAAGAATGTTGAAGAGACAAAAACATCCACATCAGCAGTAGAGAATGAAGAGAAGCATTCTAGGTTGCTAGAAAAAAAGAATGAAGGAAAGAGTAAGAGTAAGAGTTATCATGGCCAGAAAGAATCAAATAAGAATGAGTATAATAGAGATACATATTCAGCAAGACCTTCCACATTCAAGAAACAAATAATTTTCAACCATAATGAAGCGATTCAAAGAAGAGAATATCATGATCATCTAAGGCAAGATTTCAGAAGGACTACACAACAAAGAAGATCATTCACTCCCAGGTATGTAAATTTGTTTTATGGTCCTTGTTTTTATTGTACTAACTTTGGACATAAGGTTGCATATTGCAGGGCTTATGGAAGATATGTCCAAGCAAGAAAATCATGTGTGGCCCCACATGACAATGAATGTTACACATTCCATAACTATGGACACATAGCTCATGATTGTAGAAGCATGATCGATACTTCTATGCAAGAGAAAACTGATATTAGATATAACAAAGTATGGAAAAGAAAAAAAAGAACATGTAAATGAAAAGGAGATGAATGAAGGAAACCCAAAAGATATACTCTCAGGATTGGAAATAGTACGAGATCAAGAAAAATCTACAGGAAAAAAGAAAGATGCTAGATAAAGGAAGGTTTGGAGAAGAAATGAAAAACAAGAAGAACATGTGAATAAAGACCAGGTCCCAAAGATCGCAATATTTGCAGTAGTACGAGAAATAAAAGAAGAACTGGTGAATAAAGAACACACTCAAGAGATTGTACTTTCAGGAATTATAGCGTGAGATCAATCCACAAGTATAAAGAAAGAATTCAGAGTTCAGAGAGATGATGATTCTACAGATGAAGAGGAAGATTACCCCTCATCAGAGAGGGTATTTTTCTCATCCACCCAGATTGGAGACTCCTAGGAAATATGAATATTGAACTGGGGGAGTCAGTGCAGTAGATATTACAGATCAAAGAACCATCCTTTGAGCATTTTGAATTATTTGCACAGACATATTCAGATAAGTCATATAGAATAAGTACATAATGAAAAATTGATTGATTATGGAAGCAGTGTTCCCACACAGGTGTTAGTTGTAAGTTGCACAGGTAGAAGTTTATGATTGTATTCGGGAAGAGATATCTTCAGTATAGCTTGTTCTAGACATACATAGTTTGGTTTTTAGTGGACACATTTGATATGTGATGATCAATTGCAACTGTATAGTACAGTGACATATGGGTCAACATTGTAGAGAATTGAGTAACAGGGTTATGAATAGTTTGTGACATATTGATAGAGATGGATTCGTGAGATGATTATCACATACAAGAAACATAGGTAAAATGCATAACAACATATTTACAATTGGAATCAATGGAAACAGTTAGTCACAAAAATGAAAAGTAGTGAAAGGAAAAACAAAATAGGGAAAGAGAAATTGTCAGCAAAATGTTGGATCATGTTGTCATTGATGCCAAAGGTTTAATTAATTGATGTCAAAGGATTGATGTCAAGTGATTGATTGATTCAAAAGGATGATTTATTGATTGATGTCAAGGGATTGATGCCAAAGGATGATTAAATGATGTCAAAGGTCAAATGTTTGATGTATACATGTATTATCATAGTTTATTGATGAAGATGTATCAATGAGTTATCATTGATACATGATGCATAGATGAAGATGAATTGATGTGGTTTCATTAGTATATGATGCATTGTTGATGTAAAACTGAATCATTATTGTCTTGTCATGGTTGATAAGGAGTACAAATGGATGAAATCCAAAGTGGTCCCCTTATGGTGAAATCCCTCACGAGAAGACGCTTTACAGTTGAGTTATCCTAGAATTATGGTTGGAGAACCCGTGATTATATGTGGAATAATGAGATGAAGATCAGTGAGTTTGTTGGTGAAACTATACTAGATGGATACTTCTTGTCATGCCATTTATGGTGGTATGTGGAATGTCACATAACTCCTCATGGTTTGAGAGTTATGGCCCTATGAAGATGAAGGACCCTCATATGTAGGCTTGAAGCCCCAAAAGGTCAAAGAAGTCAAAGAGCTTGCAAAGAAGAAATTATTATTTAAATGGTGACAAGTCAAGGAGGATTATTTAACTAATAAAGTGAGGTGACAAAGTCAAGGAGGAATATTTAAATGATAAAGAAATGGAGAACTTTCTAATTATGGAAAGTGGTTAACCCTAAAAATGAGGAAAATGGGTTAAGTGACCTAAAAATGGGTTAAGTGACCTAAAAATAGGTTAAGTGACCTAGAAGTGGATTAAGTGACCTAGAATATGCTTCTAAGGAAGCTACTTGGAGAGTATAAATAAGAGGCAAGGGTCTCTTGTGTATATCTTTTAAGCATGTATTGAAGATCTATTCTGAGAGAAAGGAGATATGGAGGATTTCATGGATGCATGAAAGTTTCGAAAAGTCTAAGATCATGACAGAAAAAGTCTTCGAAGTTCAGAAACCCTAGTTTCTGAGGTATATGCAGGTTGTAGTGAGCCAGGGTGTGTACATATGTGGGATGAAAGAGGACAAGGTGTGTACAGTGGATGAAGTCATGACAACTTGTGGTTGAGATGATGACAAGATCTTGAAGACTGAAGCAGGTTCCAGATATGCATTCTATGGGCTCAGAAATGCCATAGAAATTCTGGTATGGTTACATTGTTTTCTTGATGGATACTCTTGCTTGTTGTGTAGTGAATGCTTAAGGCATTCTTGGTATGGTTGTTGTGATGTGGCTTGTGTTGGTTGATGGAGTGAGAAACACTCTTATGATTTAGTATTGATATGATTTCTACAGTATATTGGTTGCTTATACATGATGAGTAGCATTCATATTGTATGGTTGAGAAGCATGAGTTAGTTGTTGGAGAGCTTGGATGTGTTGTGATTGGTTATGGGTCAAATGGGACAGTGAAAGACAGAAGAAAATGTGATTGAAGGTTGTAGAGGATCTGAGTTTATCTTGAAGAGAAAACCCTAAGAGCTAAGAAGTGATACACAAGCTATAGTATAGACTGGTCGTGTACATACCCGAGTTGTACTACTAGTAGGGCACGTATATACGTGTGTTGCACTACTGACAGGATGTGTACCTGTTGACAGATTGATATATGTTGAGGATTGTTGCCTCATCTCAGTTGGTGCTGAGGGTGTAAGTTGAGTCTTGCATTATAGATCTGGTGCTCTTGTAGAGTTGTACTCTATTCAATTTTTGTTGATAACCCAAGGATTGTAGTCGGTAATAAAAACAAAATTGTACATACATCTTGTGTTCCTTGTGTTCCTTGTGGTGATGATTTGTTGATGATATATTGTTGATATATGTTGCTGATAT
>JASDQU010012640.1:17707-50651 GCA_032191745.1 Picea mariana
TGTGCCAACATGTTATTGATACAGGTTGTTACAAGTTGATTACAGGTTGATTGGTACAGGTTTACAACAATATATCTCATAGTGATAGTCTGATAGTGGTTTCATCATTCTACTTCTATGTTAGGGCGGTTGGACAAGGAAAGGACAGGTGTTTGTAGCCACCTTCTAGTTGTAGCCGAAGAACGTAGTGTGTTGTAGCCTCCTTCTTGTTGTAGCTAGATAATTGGGGAGTTGGAGCTTCCCTCGGGTTGTAGCCTGAGAAAATAGGGGGTTGGAGCCTCCTTCTAGTTGCAGCTGGAAAACAAAGGAAGTTGGTGCTTCCAATGAATGTAATTCTTAAAGACATATAAGAAAAAACATTATGTGGTTTTCTCCCGCTTTGGGTTTCCACATAAACACACTGGTGTACTGTGTATGTGTATGATTGCTCATTTGTTCATTGTTTATTTACTCTGCAATTATTTGATGATAATGCTACATTGATATAACACTTGCATTATATGGTTAAAAAGGATTAAATTTCTCTATTATTGATTCACCCCCCCTCACAGTAATCCAATAGGATTTATAGAAAACATAATCAAGAATCACTCCCCACTGGATCGTGGAGAGAAAACAGATGTTTGCAACTTATCCACGATGACTCTTGTGGACCTTTAGAAACATATTTTGGAGAATATATTCATTTCCTACTTTTCATTGATGATTTTAGTCAAATGACTTAGGTATATTAGCAGAAAGAAAAATCAGAAGCATTTTAGAAATTCAAGAGTTTTTGTCACTTGGTTGAGAAAAGAGCTAAGGAAAAAACAACCACTTTGAGGATATATAATGGAGGGGAATTCACTTCAAATGAATTCCAAAAATATTGTAAGGATAAAGGAATCAAAAGAAAATTTGCTAATTCGTACACTCCACATTAAAATGGAGTGACAGAAAGAATGAATAGAAATGTGATGGGTATGGTGAAGATCTATGTTGAAATTTAAAGGGTTAAGTTCTTCCTATTGGGTTGAATCAATTCATACTACAATTTATTTAAGGAATAGATATCCCTCTATTTCTTTGGATGACATCACACCATTTGAAGATTGATATGGTTTCAAACCAAAATTTAATTATATTTGGGTCTTTGGCTCGGTATGCTCTAATTTAGTTCCTAAAGAAAAGAGGACTAAAATACATTCTTATAGTATAAAGTGTATGATGATTGGATATTCCGATGAGAAGAAGAGATATTGACTCTTATCTAATGGTAAGTTTGTTGTGAGTCAGGATGTTATCTTTGATGAAATAGAAAGTAAATATGTTGTTGAGATTGAAAGGATTCTCGATCAGTAGGAAAGGAAAATGGATAAGGAGGAAAATAGGGTGAAAAATAAACCTGAAAACATTGGTTTGAAAGAGATTGGACTTCACCAAAAAATAGAAATGGTGAAGAATTAGAAAAATATGCACATGATAGTTCTCCTTCACGTGAAAATTTTGAAGAACAATTTTCAAGTCAAGATAAGCATAGAATTCCTAAGTGGGCCACTCAACTTATAAAGGATGTAAGATCATATGAAGATAAAAAAATAGGTATTAGAAGTTCCACCAGAATGCAAGAATATTTTTCCTTAATGGTCAATGCTTTTAATGAGCCTTCCACTTTTAAAGAGTTTGTAAAATATGAGGAATGGAAAAAGGCTATGGTTAATGAATACAAATTGGTGATTGAAAATGGCACTAGGAAACTTGTAGATTGTCCTCAAAATGTGAAACTCGTTGAATGCAAATGGGTTTACAAAATTAAGTACAAATTAGATGGAATGATTGATAAATATAAGGAAATATTAGTAGCCAAGGGTTTTACTCAACAAGAAGAAATTGGTTATGAAGAAAAATTTTCACCTACAACAAAGTGGAATACTATAAGGATGGTCATTTCTTTAGTAGGTCGAAATGGTTGGAAGTTACATCAAATGGATGTGAAAGTTTCTTCCTCAATGGTGATTTGTTGAAAGAATTCCATATGACTCAAACTCCAAGTTTTGAACTTGAAGGACAAGAACATAAATTTTACAAATTGATTAAAGCAATGTATGGTTTAAAACAAGTTCCTCAAGCTTGGTATGCAAAGATGGATGAATACCTTTGCAAAGTGGGTTTTCAAAGAAGTGAATCTAATGATACTTTATATGTTCATCTATAGGGTAAAAGCATGTTCATCTTAGTAATGTATGTTGATGACTTAATTATCACTATGAATAATGATAATCGTATTGCATGAGTTAAGTAAGAACTACATAATGCATTTAAAAATGACTGATTTGGGATTAATTCACTACTAACTTGGAGTTGAAGTATTGCAGAAACCTAATGACACTTTCATTAGTCAATGCAAGTATGAATATGAAATATCGAATAAATTTGGCATGGAATATTGCAAATCTATTCTTACGCCAATGGAACAAAATTTAAAACTTTCAAAATTTGAAGGGGGGAATTGGTAAACAATACTAACTATAGACAGTTGGTTGGAAACATGATTTATTTGATAACCACTTGTCCAAATTTGTCATATGTAGTTAGAAATCTTTAAATATTCATGCAAGAATCAAGGAAAAACAATTGGAATGCAACTAAGATAGTCCTCAGATACATCCAAGGTACAAAATATTATGGCCTTCTATATAAGAAAAATAAGAATTTTGTACTTATCAAATATCAAGATGCAGATTTTGTTGGAAATATTAATGATAGGGAATCAAAATTAGGTTATTTAATATATATGGGATCAACATCATTGATGCAGTAGCATCCTTCCTCCGAAAATAAAGAATATTTGACTAGACCTAGGGGGTCTTGTTTTCTCTAAGGAAGTATATTCCTTAGTGGGAATTTATTGTATTTTCCTATGTTTTGTTTTCTAGAAGGAATGCATAAGGATAAAATTAAGTAGATTGATATTGAGTTTATGTAATTGAATCTGGTTGTTTAAACAAATCTCAAGAGTGTGATATCTAGAGAGATATCCTAGGAGAAAGTTGTGGATTTCTGGAGTGATTGTAGGATCTGAGAGATATTATGAGTTTTAATGGGCATCAGTTTAGGATCTGAAACCTATTCAGGTTTATCCTTGTATGCATATAAGTGATGTAATCCTAAGGGAAAAAGGGTTTGGCCATCAAGTGAGGAAATCAGGCTAGAGAGTGATATTGAGAGAGGTCATTAGAGGAGACAGTCCTTGTGTATACGCCATGTACAATATGTATATTTGAGTAAACAAAACACTTTGTTTTGAGTGTTACAATGGATTGAATGTCCAAATATCTATGTTCACTATTATGTGTGTTTAAATCTCTGCAAGATTGAGCGTTCCAAGATTTAATGTTTTGAACAATACATAATTCTTTTTGATTATGTTTGCATATGTAATGATTTTGATCATGGCAGAGAAGTTCCCTTCCTAAATCATGTATGTAGGTTTCTTAAACAACCATTGGGATAGCGAGGAAGAGTTTAGTTGAGAGGATTCTCAAAAGGAGAATATAAGAATCAATTGTAGATCATTGGTTCAAGAGTTCATTGTACATAAACCATCGATTTGTTGGAGTTTGAATTCTAAGCATTAGAATAAAGACTGAGAGGAAAATGCATTTGTGCCTTGTTGGAGAAGTCGTGATCATAAATCTAATGGCCAAAGTCTTGCACAAGAGATAAAGCCATCAACCCTTATCATTGATCGACAATGATAAGATAATTTTTCATGGGTAATTATTATGAAGGTTAACAATAAGACTCCCCCACAAACAACTAAAGAGAAATACCGCTTGATGAAGGTGGTAATCTACTGTGGTTTGATTCCAAAAGAAGTATCATGTGGTCAAAACTGAAGAAGAAAGTAAGTGCTCGGGGCCCATTCCATTTATACACTAGTGCTCTTTGGTATTAAACCTAGGTTTCGAGCCTAGTCATATGAAGGTATGGAGTAAAGTTAGAAACGTATAATTATAAGCACAGAGGACTTAACTTAATCCCTTTTCACTAGTTCAAGAGACAGAAACCAAAATTTTATAGACCTACAAACCCTCAAAGATTGGTTATTGGAGGAATTTAATCCATTCAAGACCAATTGAAGTTGAAATGATTCCTATTGTGACTCTACAAACCTAGTGTCCATTGTATTGGTCCATCAAGACCATCATTTTTATGCAGAATTGGATATAGTGAACGTTAGGAGAGGTATTGATGAGTTGAAAAAAGATTAATGAAGTTCATATCAACTTCATAAAGGAATGAGAAAGATGAGGTCTTAGAAAAGTTCCAGAGAGATATTGAAGAACTTGAATTCCAAATCCAATGGAGTGTTATTGCAGGGTAATAGAAAGTTGCACCAGAGACATGAAAGATTTAGTAATTGAACCAAGCATATATGGATGAAGATTTATGAATGGTGTTAAAGGAGTATTTGAGAAGAGATCATAGATAGGATTCTTGAACAACCTCTTTGTAGGTTTATGAGCAGCTAAGAAAGTTTAAAATCTGCCAAATTGTGGGTAGACCTAGAGATAGATCATCATTTATGGTATCAGAGAAAACCATTTACTCATTTGAATGTTGCAAAAATCATTACAATGAGACTGGTGCAAAGGAAAATTAACCTTCTCATCCACATGTTAGCAGAGGGATTGGAGAGATTTCCCTTAGAGAAGAAATTCAAAGCAGATGTGCTCTTGAACAGTAAGGCATAGGTTGAAGACATATCGATGAAGTCACAAAAACAAGGAAAATTTGTCATAAGAAAATTTTCCTTTGGAGGATAGAATACAAAGGTATTCTATAAGTTATTGAGCACAGATAGATTTCTACTTTGAGGGGATATTGGAGGTGGAGTTGCAATAGGAAATTGCAAGCTAAGGATTGGGTCATGAAGCATGTTCTAGGAGTGGAAGAACAGTGTAGGCCCACAATAGAAGATTGCATCCAGAAGAGGACTTGAGTTGATTCAGAAAGGAAACTGTATAGAGGAGTGCATGAGAAATCAATGCGAAAAGGAGTTGTCCATTTCGTTGCAATGAATGTGGAAGACGAGATCATGAATAGATATTGCAGGTATTGTTGATGTTTTTATGACTCTAGTTTAAAAGTATTTGTGATTTCAAGTAGAAGAGAAGGAATGGTAGTATCCATTATAGTAGAGGAGTTGTGACATAAAGAATGTAGATATCTTAGAGAAGAAGGAAATCTTGTGGAAAAGATCCCTTACAACAAGGAGAAACTGTGAAAATTGTTGAAGAAGAGAGGATTAGTGCAGTTCTCAGAGAAAGGGAGTAGGAGTGAAAAATCCAAAGAAGAGAAGGAAAGTGCTCAAGAAGGTTCGAGGAGACAAAACCAGAAGGATACCAAGAGGTCAATCTCAAGAGAATATTGATGAGGTATTGGATAGCAGGATAAAGGCTTGATGCAACTCACAATGGAAAAAGAGATGTTCACAAAGAAAGAGGTGAAGGTGACTATTGATAGTCATGATAGTGGTTCAGGAAGAAGCCACAGTCAAAGGAAGGAAAATGCCAAAGGAAATGGCATAAAGAGGATGAGTAATGAATAAATTGACAAGGAAATGATTGAGTTAAAGGAAAGACTCAACATAGTAATGAAGTTGTTACAGGAAAGTGAGGAAGACCAGAGATATGGTTGGATACTAAGGAAGATGAAGGTGAAATGGAATATGTTTCAAGTGAAGATGAAGCAGAGGCTTTGTGCTTGGTTTAGGAAAGAACTCACAATAGTTGAGTGTGAAATAGAAATTCACTATTGTGAACCAAAACAGGGACCAGTCCTTGGAGAAGAAAATGATGGAGGTGTTGATGAGAGACATACTGAAAGTCTCTTCAAATGTTTTGGAAATAGAAAAAAACATGAGGAAATTATATCAAAGACTCAAGAGTCTCATGTTTTTGAAACTAATAATTTGTGTGTGAATGCAGGATTTGCAGGTACTGAGGATGAAGGACAGTCACTGGAAATTGTCATGAAGGTTAAGGAAGATGAAGGATTGTATTTTCAAAGCATAGAGGAAAGAAAACACCAAAACTTTGACTTGGAGAAAGACAAGGAAAATTTTTCTCATAAGGATAATCAAAATGAAGACCATACATCATTAATCCAAGGAAATGATGGTAAGCAACTACCAAAACATGATGTTGCAGGTGAAAAAGAATTGGCTCATGAAGACATCCAAAAAAAGAACAAAGGTGAGGAGCAACATTCAAATGCAATGTGCATGGAATGGGATGAAAAAATCAATTTACTGTAGGAGTTGTTGAGGAAAGTTGAGTCAAAATCAGCTAGAGAAAAGAAATGTTCACAAGTGCTTAGCAAGGAAGAAGTACCTACAACATCCAAGGAAACTGAAGATTGTTTTTCTCAAATTGATTTTGAGGTTGTAGATATGAAAGGTGATAATGAACATGAAATTGAAATCATGGAAATAGAATCTAATTTATTCCTTGAAGATGAAATTATACCTCAAAGACAACATTCCGAGTTGATAATGCTAAATTTTGAGAAAGCAATGAAGTTTTTGGAAGTATGGCGGGCAAAGGAAACAGGTGAGGAAGACTACATACAGTTTGAAGACTCAATTCAAATTGATTATGAGGAACAAATTGGTATGCCAAACAAAAATGGCATGAATAAAGAGAAAGTGCAACAACAACTAGTGAGTGCCAACAACAACAAAATCCAACCAAGGAATAGTGGCATGTACCAACTAGAGGATAAGCTAGATATTGAGATTAAAGAGATGAGGATGTTGATGATGAAAGTGTCCAAGAGGAGTCAGACAGAAGCAAGGAGGATAGTCAACAACATATTGCAAGTTACTGTATTAGTTTGCATCAACAAATAAAATGGAGTATTGCAACATCATGTGTGGGATCCAGTAAAGTTGCAGCCAACAACAATACATCAAAATAGTGGAGTAAGAAGACAACAACAACATAAAGTTTGGGATCCTGGAGGAATTAAGAAAGTGAAGACATGTGACCAGGAGGTAATGAAACATTCTAACCCTAGGAGTCTGATGCAGGAGCATCCTGCCTCCAAAAATCAAGCACATTTGACGAGACCTAGGGGATCTTGTGTTCTCTAAGGAAGTATATTCCTTAATGGGAATTCTATGTTTTTTTTTCTAGAAGGAATGCATAAGGAAAAAATTAATTAGATTGGGATTGAGTTTATGTAATTGAATATGGTTGTTTAAACAAATCTTGAGAGTGTGAGATCTAGAGAGAGGTCCTAGGAGAAAGTTGTGGATTTCTTGAGTGATTGTAGGATCTGAGAGATATTAGGAGTTTTAGTGGGCATTATTTTAGGATCTGAAACCTATTCAGGTTTATTCTTGTGTGCATATAAGCGATGTAAGACTAAGGGAAAAAGGGGTTGGCCATCAAGTGAGGAAATCATACCAAGAGTGAGATTGAGAGAGGCCATTAGAGGAGAGTAAAGTTCATGTACATATGTATATTTGAGTAAAGAAAACACTTTGTTTTGAGTTTTACAATGGATTGAATGTCCAAATATCTTTGTTCATTGTTATGTGTGTTTAAATATCTGCAAGATTGAGCGTTGCAAGATTTAATGTTTTGAACAGTACAGAATTCCTTTTGATTGTGTTTGCAAATGTAATGATTTTGATCATGGAAGAGAAGTTCCCTTCCTAAATAGTGTATGCAGGTTTCTTAAAAAATAATTGGGATAATTAGGAAGAGTTTAGATGAGAGGATTCTCGAAAGGAGAATAGAAGAATTGATCGTAGATCGTTGGTTCACGAGTTCGTTGTACATAAAACATCGATTTGTTGGAGTTTGAATTATGAGCATTAGAATAATGACTGAGAGGAGTATGCCTTTGTGCCTCGTTGAAAAGTCGTGATTATAAATTTGATGGTCAAAGTCATGTGCAAGATATCAATTCATCGACCCTTATCGGTGATTGACAATGATAAGATAATTTTGCACGGGTAATTAGTACGAAGGTTAACAATAAGACACCCCCCCCCCCACCCCCCAAACAACTAAAGAGAAATATTTCTTGATGAAGGTGGTAATATACAGTGGTTTGATGTCAAAATAAGTAGCATGTGGTTGAAAACCGAAGGAGGTAAGCGCTTGGGGCCCATTCCATTTATACACTAGCGTTCTTTAGTATTAATCCTAGGTTTCGAGCCTAGTCATATGAAGGTTTGGAGTAAATTTAGAATCATATAAGGACAAAGGACTTAACTTAATCCATTTTCACTAGTTCAAGAGATAGAAACCAAAATTTTATAGACCTACAAACCCTCAAAGACTGGATATTGGAGGAATTTAATCCATTTGAGACCAACTGAAGTTGAATTGAGTCCTATTTTGACTCTACAAACCTGGTGTCCATTGTATTGATCCATCAAGGCCATCATTTTTGTGCAGAATTTGATATAGTGAACGTTGGGAGAGGTATTGATGGGCTACAGGAAGATTAATGAAGTTCCTATGAACTTCATAAAGGAACAAGAAAGATGAGATCTTAGAAAAGTTCCATAGAGCTATTGAAGAACTCAAATTCTAGGCAGGGTAATAGCAAGTTGTAGCAGAGACATGAAAGATTAGTAATTGAACCAAACATATAGGGATGAAGATTTATGAAGGGTCTTCAAGGAGTATTTGAGCAGAGATCATAGATGGGATTCTTGAAAAACCTCATTGTAGGTTTATGAGTAGCTGAGAAAGTTTAAAAGCTTCCAAACTGTGGGTAGACCTGGAGATAGGTCATCAATAAGTTTCATGGAATTGCAAGAAGAAAGCTACAGTTTCAAATTCTTCAGCATAAGCATAATACATTTTATCATGGGAATAGGAATGTGATATTGTTTGGTTATGCAAGGTCTTATAGGATCTTGGAGTTATTCAAATAGAAGCCACTTCTTTATTGATCGATAGTCAGTCATCCATAAAACTTCTTAAAAATCTAGTTTTTCTTTCCAAAAAACAACATATTGACACCAAGTATCATTACATCTGGACACTCATCACAACGAGCATCATCAAACCAAAGTATTGTCCTTCAAAGATAAGATTTTATACATCTTCATGAAACCCCTAGGCATAATTACTAAGTTCAAAACTAAGCTTGGTATTTGTTCAATAATCAATTGTACTTTTGTATGAAAGGGGGATTGTTATCCATGATGATCCTAAAGTATTTCCAAACTAAGTCTTTTCCTAGGATTATTAATCAGAAGAATAAAAATATTATAGAATTATTGTACATGGACACTTGTCATATTCACGTGATTATGTAATAGGATGTCCATATTAAATTTATCTTAGGCGATAAGGATGAAAATACTATTTAAACTCTCTCTACTCATGTGAGGTGGATTCGGTTTGTATCCCTCACATCAATAATGTAATATTATTTTCCTTATTAATAAAATTGTGTGCCTTAAGAGAATTTGGTATCAATTAAGGGAGTGGACACAGTTTAGGATGAAAATGGCCCTATTGTAGAATTTATTCCAAACACAAGATTGGACAAGAAGGAAGAAATGTGTTGATCTAAAAATTTACAAGAAATACTTTCATTTTCATTAATATTTTCTCTGTTTTTTATATTATAACTAATCAACCATGGAACTTTTCTATAATATGTTCACATACCAAGAAGAGTCATTAGAACATTCAATTGGCATTGAATTGTGTTAACGCTTGATTTGTTTTACAGGATTTGCAAGGTCAACACTTAAAACAAATCAAGGGAAACTCAGAAGGGGAACCACTGTCACCTAGGCTCCCACTTCCCCACTCTTGATCTCAGATGAATACAAATAACTTAGAAGGGGGGCTTCCCAAAACAATATTTATGCACTACAACTCACAAAGGATCAATGTGAAGGAAAATGTGCTTCTCTATTATTATTGATCTTACCAATGTGATGCCAGACTTTGAATATTTGTGGAGAGATCATATAGTATGTGATAGATGAAGTCTTGTTTGCTACTTTAGTAAACCTTTTGATAGTCATACTTAACTTAACTCAAAACTAAATCCTCTAAGCTGAAACTAGAGCAACCTTGAGTTTCCTTTTAGATCTAAGCTTAATGATAATTAACAAGGAGCATAAACCATAAAAAAAGAAATAAGGCTTTCTTGTGAATTAAATGGAAAATCTAATTATGTAGTTACAATTTTCTTGCAAGTAAATATCAGCCTGTTGAATAGGGGCATTAGAATATTATTTTGGGTATGAACAAGACATTTAATCCTCTCCTACAAGACACACTTGTTATTCCCTTATGTCAGGCGTGATTACATATTTTTTGTATTTTATAAAGAGAAAATACCCAGAGTTCACTTGGGGAAGGGGTGAAGGTATATTATCTATGATTATATAAGATATGATCTTCAAGCATGCATAAACTGACAAAGAATAGTAACAATGAACCTATTCTTTCCAGCTATAAGTTTCAATTTTTAAATCAAAATACAAGCAAACAAAATGTAAAGTTCATCACGGAGCTATGGGAAATTTTGTTTAGTCATTAATCAAACAGTTGGCATCCATCTCAAAACAAAGGTGGAGGGCGATTTGCAAACCTGGAATAGAACTCAACTATGAATTAGATGAATAAAAAGGGTTCCTTGGAACCTAGATCAGATTATGGTTTCTAATTTTGCAAGGCAACCACCCACACAACCAACTACAAGGATCACACATTTGCTAATATATTATTTAGATTTGTGAAGTATTCTCAGTAATGCCTCTTTTTTTGTTACACAACAGAGGAAATGGGATCAATACACGCACATAGTCCTTACAAAGTTCCAGGTGCCAAACAAAAATGGTCTTCCTGCTTATAAATATGATTCTAAATCTATATACAAAAACCAGATTAAATGGTTGTTAGGCTAATATAAAAAATTATCATCCATACATTTCATCAAATGGTTCATGTGCAGCCTAGAATTAATCTCAAATTTTTAAGATCAGATACCAAGGTTCTTGATTATATATCTTGTGCTAATATACTATGATTTAGAGACACCAAATAACACTCTCCATCTCATTATCCTAAGTCTATGATCATTATGCAAGGAGTACAAGTGAATTTTATTGAGCTTATACAAGGAGGTTCATGCTAGCATTTCTTCAAACAGTTCATAGGCAACCTGTTCCTTCAATAACTATGCCTCAAAACCTTTTCAAACGTTACCACAGTCACATCATAGGTAGTCTAATACAATTTTATTTATTTATTGTGGGTTGCACTTGTGACTCTTTATACACAGCCTGCTTTGTAGGGGACTTGGCACCAAATTATACCATGAAAGAAGATGACAAATATTATAGTCAACACCATGAATATATGGTTGTTAGAAGATGGGGATGCACTGGGTTAAGGGAAGTAGAAAACTTCAGAGATATGGACTTGATGGGTTTTCGATTCGCTACTCTAGAAACCTTGAGTTATGAAACCAAAACGATGGTTGAAAGAAGATGTTACCAATGCCTTGTCCAAGATGAGGGTGTATGGGATTTTTAGGGCTTCAGTGGGAGGTGAACTTGCATAAAAGAAGGAGGGCACCGAGCTAAACCATACAAGCTAGAAACTCACCCTAGAATTGGTTTCTTAAGGAAGTGATGAAATCCTCAATCATTCTACCAAGTTAAAGTAGACAAGTAGAAAGGAAATAATTATAGATTGAATATACCAAGAAAAATTTCCAAATATATTTCACCAAAAGCTAAGAGAAAGATAGCTAAAAAAATTCTATGATAAGATTTCTTAAGCTAGAACAATGTTACCAATAAAATGCAGCCCATAATACTCTAGTGAAGAAGTTCAAGCAACAATAATATTTACTAGCAACCAAACCCCAACCTTTAGGGCACACTACATGACCAACCACCAACAATTTACAAACAAAATAAGTGCATATCTCTAGTATTCAATATTTCAACAACCCAAAATGTGAGTGAAGAGTAGCATAAATAGCCTAAGGAGTAGTCCCTAACAATTATTTACCCAACAACTACTGATACCATTTGTAAAACTGCTCCACACGAACAACTTTGTCAGAGGCCTCCTCTGTCAGAGTATGAAGCTTGACTGGTTTGCGCTCTGTCTCATGCACTATCTCCTCTCGCCATCTGGTCTTCTAGTCTCTGCTACCCTCGACAGGACCAATATCGTCGAGTTAACCACTTTACTCCATCCAAACTATGAACCCCACAACCCGAAGTCCATCAGGATTTTGCAGTTTTATGTGAACCCTATAGCTGGTTTTCCACGAATCTCTGCACCTACAACTGCCATATAGCGGCCTCCTTGCCTTTGTAGGACTTACTACCAGTGCTCGGCAGACGTGTTACACCAAACTACCAGCGAACCTTATTATCTGGATGAGCGAACTATATCAGGCGGTACCAAGGAACATCGATTGCAGATAAGGCAAATAAGCAAGATCACAATGAGTGCATAATATGAGACAAACAGAGTGCTTCAGAGCTTTAAACACATATGCAGAAGACTTTGATATTATATTAATCAGAGCAAATTACTCGGGTATTACAATATGTGCCAGATGCACAGACTTAGAGCAGACTACTCTTCACTCGACTGACTTACAGACCTGTAGATTTGCATACTCAAGAAGGACACGAAGCTTCAGATAGAAGGGAAACTTAGAGACTCGAACTCCTAAACTCTTAAAAATTCTAATGCCAAACAATGAGCCTTCATCCTTCTTTTATACAAGTTTTGAAGGAGGAGTCATCATGAAGCTTAGACTCGAAGGGACTTGTGGTCCTACATGTCGACCACCCAATCTTACTTTTATGATTCAGAAGATATATTCATGCAGGAATCTGTGACCAAATTATTATTTTATTTCTTATCCACCAAAAGAAAACTAGAATAGTAGATCTGACGGGGCACTCATGCAAGATTCCCTGACCAGAAGACACTCATATATGACATAAAGTAAAGTATCACATGCTGAACAGTAGAGCATCTTGGAAATGTGAGTCAAATCTCACCAAAAGTCGGAGAAGTGCTCCGAGTTTCCAAGATTCTCTTTATTTGACATGACCACACTATGTACAAAGTGGAGTTTAATGACGGCAACCCACGGAACCCGAATGGCACCACGGTCGGCCATTTAGACATGAGTTTACACAGTGGAGTTTGATATGTAAACCCACGGAAACCAAAACATTTTTAATCATTTTCAATAAAGTTGGAAAATCTTTCAGGATAATTTAAAGTATCCCATATTTTTGTATAGATTTTTCAGGCTATGAAAGGTAGTCCATTTATTATCTGAAGAACAGTTCTTGATTTAATTGCCCATTGGAAATGATTAAGGATAAAAAGGCGCAAGATTTCTCCATCATTTGGTCCTTGAAAGAAGAGATCCCTGACAGCCGAAAGAGGTGCAAAGTTTCTTAAGATATAGGGATCTATGGCCCCTTTGTTCAACCCAAAATCTTTCCACCAGTCTGCAATCCAGATTGGAGGTCTTCCTGCAGTTGCAGAATTTACACTTCCAAATTTAACTAGTATTAGGAAGTCTTCTTGTTGTACAAATTCCCACCATAGCTTTCTATACTCATTATAATTTAAGCTTGTTTCTGGAAAAATAATGTTAGGATTCCTTTCAGGCCAATGAGATAATAACCGAGGTCTATTTAGGCAAAAGTATTGTTGATTATTACTTTGACCATCTCTTATATCCCAGATTAGTGTTATATCATGGAAAAGACTAGTCAGAGCATGCTGTGCCTGAGTTGCTCTTTCATTAATTTGAGCAATCATAGGTGTCAAAACATTTGATATCCTTCTTCCTCTAACTTCGGGGACCAAGCTTGAATATGAAACTTGAGTAGTTTGGGAAACAATTTTTGTGCTTCTTAGTTCCCAACGGGGTACCCAGTCTGTTGAATAAGATTCCCAGTCTAGGGAGTCAGGAATGTCTATCACCCTTTCTATTCCATCTCTTAGCTGTACAGAGATTAATAGACAGAGATTTTGTAAATGTTCTCTGCTCAAGAAATCTGGAATAGAGTTATTGGATCCTTTGATATGTTCTATGAAGAAATCAAAGTTTCTAAAAAGAGCTTGCCATCTGGCAAATTTAGAATCTCCAGGATTCTTCAGATCTTTATTAAGGACTTTATTCATTGCTGCAGCATCTATCCTTAAAAGAAATTTTTTGTAAATCAAATAAATCTCAAATTTATGTATGGCATTTAAAGCAGCTTTAATTTCTTTATCTAAAGCAGAATAATTATTTTCTGCTGCTTGCCATAGACCCGAGGCAAATTGGATAACCTCCTCTTTTCCTTTGTCCCTGACTTGTTTTAGTACTGCTCCCCAGCCAATGTTGCTTGCATCTGTTTCTACTATCTTGGGGAGTTCATCATCAGAGATGTGTAATATTGGGAGATTTTTGGTTTTAGCTTTAATATTTCTCACGGCTTGGGTATGAGCTTCTGTCCAGGGACTCGGTTCTTTCTTTAGTCTATCATTCAGAAGCTTCCTATCTTGGGCACATTTTTTATAGAAATGGCTTATGTAGTTTAAACTTCCCAAGAACCTTTGTAGCTGTGTTTTATCAAGAATTTTATCTGGAAATTTATCTGCAAATTCCACAGCATGAGTTTGCAGAGTGATTTGGCCATTATCAATAGTATGGCCAAGAAACTTTATTTGAGTCTGAAAAAGCTCAATCTTTTTCTTTGATAAGACTAGCCCGACTTGCTTTATCACCTGCAGAAGCTTCTTCAGATGTTTAAAATGCTGATCTATGGATGAAGAAAAGACAAGGATGTCATCAATATAAACAATTATCCATAACTCTTTGGAATTTTGCAGGAGCATTCTTTAAACCAAATGGCATTACATTCCATTCATAATGCCCAGCAGGAACATTAAAAGTAGTTTTAAATTTATCCTTTTCACTAATAGCCACTTGCCAAAATCCTGACTTTAAGTCGAATTTTGAGAAAATCTTTGCCCCTGCAATTCTAGTGACTAAACTGCTTTTATTTGGAATGGGGTATGTATCATCAGCCAAAACCTTGTTCAGGGGTTTGTAATTTACTACTAATCTAAGAACTCCTTTGATTTGTTCTGAATGTTTATTTACATAGAACCCATAACAGTTCCAAGGACTAGTAGACTTTCTAATAAGTTCTTTGCTGAGTAAACCCTCAATTTCTTCTGCACATAGCTTCTGATATTCATCATTCATTGGTATGGCTCTGCTTTTGCAAGTCTTTCCTTGGTAGTCTTCTCTATATGGAAGGGAGACTTCATGTTTCCTTTGTTTCCAAAAAGCAGTAGGATTTTCCGAGCAGACTAAGTTGATGAATTCCTGCTTTAATGAGAAGATTTTGCTTTGCATGTCTTCCTTCTTCAACGGATCTTGGATCCTGATCCTTGTTTGGAACTGCTTTAGTTCCTCTATTTTAGGCATTTATCCCTTTATGAACTAATGGATTAATTCCAATTCTGGTGCATCCAAAATGAAGGAAGTTTGTTCCATGCCTTTTAGCTTCCTTTTGGACTTCTTTTGGATTGATAAGAGAAATTGTTGTACTGCTCCCCAGCCAATGTTGCTTGCATTTGTTTCTACTATCTTGGGGAGTTCATCATCAGAGATGTGCAATATTGGGAGATTTTTGGTTTTAGCTTTAATATTTCTCACGGCTTGGGTATGAGCTTCTGTCCAGGGACTCGGTTCTTTCTTTAGTCTATCATTTAGAAGCTTCCTATCTTGGGCACATTTTTTATAGAAATGGCTTATGTAGTTTAAACTTCCCAAGAACCTTTGTAGTTGTGTTTTATCAAGAATTTTATCTGGAAATTTATCTGCAAATTCCACAGCATGAGTTTGCAGAGTGATTTGGCCATTATCAATAGTATGGCCAAGAAACTTTATTTGAGTCTGAAAAAGCTCAATCTTTTTCTTTGATAAGACTAGCTCGGCTTGCTTGATCACCTGCAGAATCTTCTTCATATGTTTAAAATGCTGATCTATGGATGAAGAAAAGACAAGGATGTCATCAATATAAACAATTAGCCAATCAAAGTATGGCTTGAGCGTATCATCCATAACTCTTTGGAATTTTGCAGGAGCATTCTTTAAACCAAATGGCATTACATTCCATTCATAATGCCCAGCAGGAACATTAAAAGCAGTTTTAAATTTATCCTTTTCACTAATAGCCACTTGCCAAAATCCTGACTTTAAGTCGAATTTTGAGAAAATATTTGCCCCTGCCATTCTAGTGACTAAACTGCTTTTATTTGGAATGGGGTATGTATCATCAGCCAAAACCTTGTTCATGGGTTTGTAATTTACTACTAATCTAGGAACTCCTCTGATTTGTTCTGAATGTTTATTTACATAGAACCCATAACAGTTCCATGGACTAGTAGACTTTCTAATAAGTTCTTTGCTGAGTAAACCCTCAATTTCTTCTGCACATAGCTTCTGATATTCAGCATTCATTGGTATGGCTCTGCTTTTGCAAGGCTTGCCTTTGTAGTCTTCTCTATATGGAAGGGAGACTTCATGCTTCCTTTGTTTCCAAAAAGCAGTAGGATTTTCCGAGCAGACTAAGTTGATGAATTCCTGCTTTAATGAGAAGATTTTGCTTTGTATGTCTTCCTTCTTCAACTGATCTTGGATCTTGATCCTTTTTTGGAACTGCTTTAGTTCCTCTATTTTTTCATTCTTTGTGAGGCTCAGTTGGACAGCATCTGAGACCTTTGGGGTAGATACAAAAGGGAGTTTGATTGTGATTCTACCCTGTGGGGAAGGAATAGTGATAAAGTATCCTAGCTTTTCTGGAGTCACCATAGTAGAGCCAGGAGGTGATACTACTGTAAGGAAGGGGGTGCCAAGGATACAAGCAACAGGGATGTCTGCTAAGAGAAATTTCAGCTTTAAGCAATAATCTTGGAAACAAAGAGTCACTTCTGGAATCTGAAATGAAATATCATTGGGAACGTTTCCTAATCCAACGACTATAGCTTGAGTCTTTTCCCATAGAGACATGGGGATAACATGCTTATTCAGCATATTTAGGCCTGATTCAGTGTCTATCAATGTCTTTAATCTGAAATGCAGGTCTTGAATTTTTAATTCAATCAAGACATGATATTTCTGATGTTTGACTTGAAGACTTTCATTTTCTTCTTCTTTCTTCTGTTCTGAAATATTTGCCATGGATTTCTTGATCTTATTGATCTCTCTTCCTAAATCAGATATAGAAAGAGTTTGTACCGGACAACACATAGGACTAGACTTTTGTGGAGCTAAATCCCATGAATAGTTTTGAGAATTTCTTTTGTACCATTCATAGAAGGATATATAAATATTCTCTTTGTCCATAAAATTTTTCCAATTTTGGGCTAGTCTAGTCTTTTCTCCATTTGAAGTTTTCTTGGCAAATTCTTTTGAGCTTGGATGAGAAAATAAATCCCAATTTAGCATTTCTTTCATCCATTATGATTTAACTGTGTTTCTGATGCATCCTTTGGAAAGAAGGAGAAACTTTTGAATTTCTGGAGCAGATGGTCTTCTTGTATCCTTAGGGACATAGGCTTCTTTCCTTTGATTTATTTATGTACAATGGTTATTCTGAATAACCAGAACATGGGAATCATGCAGGAATGGAATGTCAGAACATTGAGGATGGGGACATTGGTCCTTGGCAGTAGAGGTTGGTGGAGGTAAGTTTGTCCTTGGATTATGATTTGCATGCTCAAATTGTACTCTTTCACTTTCTTCAAATGCAGAAAGGGTGGACAAGGTGATTAGTTCTCCACAGTCAAAACATTTTACTGCAAAAGGAATTTTTCCCACTTGGTTTGCTAAGGACTGCAGTGAAGCATGTAAACAAAGAGATGAAGAAGGGAAATTAGGAGTATACTTTGTACAAGAAGGAGATCGGGAAAGATTTCTTTGGGGAAAAGAAATAACTACAGAGTCAGAGGTTTCTTTTATTTGGGCTGAGGTAATTGATCTTGGTATTGGTGCCCTTGGGGTATCGATGACCCAATCTGTAGGGAAAGATAAGTTTTCCCATTTTATGGTACAATGTTCCATCTTTTGATTTAATGGGTCCGTTATGACCAATGTACTTGACTGAGATTCTTTGCTAGGAGTATGCAAGACAGCAGGAAACATAGTGTTGGTATGCCTAAAACATCCCCTAGCTTGGATGGCTATATTTGTCCTAGTAGGACACATGTCAAATCCAGTTGTTCTGATCTGTAATTTTAGTATATTTGCAATATTTTCATCAAAGGTCCAAACAGAAAAATTTGGATAACAGTCAAAATATACAGGCCCATTAGAAAGAGGGGCAACGATTCCGCCTATCAGGGAATTAGTAAATTTGTTGTGGGTTAAATCTCTTACTGTACACAACACATAGGCATTTATCCATTTATGAACTAATGGATTAATTCCAATTCTGATGCATCCAAAATGAAGAAAGTTTGTTCCATGCCTTTTAGCTTCCTTTTGGACTTCTTTTGGATTGATAAGATAAATTGTTTGACTAATATCACTATTCTGTTGTATCCTGCTTACAGATTCTTTTACGATAACTCTGGTCACAGCTTTAAGATGAAACATGTTTAGGTCTTGATACACTCTGCTAGGAGAAATAGAAGGTAATTTCCATGCAGCTTGAGGATTTGTTTCAACTTCTTCTATGCTTGCATGATTTATACTTTGAGTTCTATTGAATGAAAACATTGACTCTAAACTATTTACAGAGTCAGATCCAGAGGTACTTTCTTCTTCAGCATTCTTGACTTCTCTAAAAGATACTGACCTGGAATCCATAATAGTAGATATTACTATTTCTGCACAGAAAAGAAGGGCGTTTAGTCTTATGTCTTCTCGAAAGAAGATTAGACAAGCTCCTGGCCGACTGCTCAGGCAGAAACTAGTAAATCTTTCAGGAAGTCGCAGTAGTGGAAACTGTGCCTTTAAACAGCCCGAGACTATTGATACGGCTTCAAATGTGTCGCAAGAGTGGAACTGTGCCTTTAAACAGCCCGAGACTCTTGATACAACACTGGATTTCTTATGGATCACACAAAGGCTTTATACACAAGAAAATATCACACAGAAAAATCACAGAGAGAATAGCTATATCAGATCTAAGAGAGTCTGATATCATACCCGGGTTGAAAACATCTAATTTCCTATAGGAAAGGGGGATGGCCAACTTCTAGAGAGGTCTTGGTCTCTCTTCTAGAAGTTGGGTCACAACATGACCCCACTTTACAATGATTTTCATGAAATATGTGTGAGCTATAAGCAAATCATCAATGTGAATTTTTCCACCAATTATGCTAATCAAAAAATCATCAAATGCACCATATGAGAGACATCATAAGCATTTTGTTACACACTTCACTCTTCACTCAAAAAAGAACTGTAGATACTTGGCCTTTACCCACTTATAGTCTTATCCAAAAAACATTGATTGAGATTAGTACTTAGCTCTAATAGACTCTTGTGTAATTCAACATTACAAAGGATGTTGAAAATTACAATTTTGAATATGGGTTGTAAGTATATGATGAAGTATAAAGGGGTATTAGAGAAATTTGTAAGTAGTTATGTTGTTTTCTATCCATTATTTTATAAATTTTGGATCAACAAAAACTTTCATTATATTTTAACTTTGATGTGACATATAAAACTCACGGGAAACAAAGCATGGAGTCAAGTCAATAGAAGATTTGATGGAAACTAGGATAAGGTAGTGCTTCAAAACAATGTGTGTTTTTCATGAAGCAATGAATGCTATAGTAATTTTATCGATTTTCACAAATCACCTATATCCAAACCAACAATGATATATTAGTAAAAGCATATAAATATATGTAATCATATATAATATATTGTAAATGTCAAGATAATCAACATAGCATTACAACTTATGAAAGTATGTAATCTCCAAGTGATATAGAAATGAGTCCTACAAGTAGCTTGCTCAATGAAAGAAACACAAGTAATGTATATGATAAATAAAAATAATTTTTAAATTTTTGTGTTTCAAAATGTTTGTCACGGAAGAATTTATGTTTTTGTAAAACCATGATATTTTGTATATCACAAACTTATTATCCATTTTGTATAACATGGCTACATAATATTGTAAGAATTTTATTTTGATCAAGATATTATTCATTAATACAATGAGGTTTTTTAAATAATGTGATGGGGTTTCTTATTCTATTGCTATGTTTTCTTCCAAGTGATATAGAAACGAGTCCTACAACTAGCTTGATCAATGAAAGAAACACAAATAATGTATATGATAAATAAAAATAATTTTTAAATTTTTGTGTTTCAAAATGTTTGTCACGGAAGAATTTATGTTTTTGTAAAACCATGATATTTTGTATATCACAAACTTATTATCCATTTTGTATAACATGGCTACATAATATTATAAGAATTTTATTTTGATCAAGATATTATTCATTAATACAATGAGGTTTTTTAAATAATGTGATGGGGTTTTTTATTCTATTGCTATGTTTTCTAAAATGTTATGTTGTTGATTAGATATATGTATGATTCACAATATTAATGAAAACAAATTGATGTTAAAAGTCATGTTACTAGTTTTATTCATTTAATTACACTATATAGTACATTTATGTAATGATATTAAACAAAAATGAAATAATTAAAATACCAAAAACTAATATTATTAGAATAATGATTTATGTTTCAAATTATTATTTGAAATTTTATAAAAATCAACAAAAGTATAGAAATCACATTTTTGGACTTGAAAAATATTGTATAATACACTATGGGACACATTAGTGCTCTTATAGTTATTATATAAACAAGTGCTCTTATAGCTAATATATGCACCAGTTCTCTTGATGATATTGTATGCATGATGCTTGTAACTAAATAACAAATATGTCTTCTCTGCAATAGAATGCATCAGTACACCCTATAGATATGGCCATCGTTGCATCTTACATTTATATACACAATAGTACACTTTTATATCATTGTATGGATAGATATGGCCATCGTTGCATCTTACATTTATATACACAATAGTGCACTTTTATATCATTGTATGCATTGTGGCCCCATACTATAGTGCACCTATGGAAAATACCAACATTGGTATATGCATTGTGGCTCCATACTATGATGTGTACATTAGTGCACCTATGGAAAATACCAACATTGGTAGAGCTTAACATTCTAGTTCCTACTACCACTATGCAGGCATGGAAGTGCACATGACTTTATCACATGTTGGTGCACTTGGATATAAGCTACACTAATATGTAGTCCTATATAGCACATTGGTGTACCTTGACACATAACACACTAATGAAAAAAATATTTGCATGTTAAGAATTTGTTATTATAAGTAACTTTCATGATAACTTCTACAACCATTAGAGGAGTTTTTTTCCGTTTTTTTTTAGAATTTTTACCAATCTTATAACACTAAAAAATCCTGTTAAACATAGTTTTCTTTATAGTGTTTCTACAATATCCATTAGTTATAATTTTTTCTATGATAATAAATTTCCATTCCAGTAATATAATTTTTTTCCCTGCTCTTTATCCTGTTATTTCTAGCCAATATTTTCTAATTCTCACTTTGTTAAATCACCAACAAGATGCACCCAATCAATATTCAACCTTAACATCATTACTTTATTTTAAATATGTCTTGTTACTATTATATAGTGTATTAATTTAAAAGTGCATTTTGTAGTCACACCCACTTCTTTATTCTTACATTGCAAATTTTACATTTTGTTTTTCAACTTCATCCCTAGAACATGTTTTTTATTGTCAATTATATAAGAATTATTATCATACATGTTTAATGGCAAGCATCATTCCTTCATTTTAAATATGCATTGTTATTATTTGCACTATACCTAGGGAGGTAATATGGGAGGTACCCAATGGGAATGGGGTTATGTATTATTAGTGGAGGTCATTCCATGTAAGATGGACTAGGTCCATCATGGTATTAAATAAGGCTCACTATGGTAGTTAGATATAATAAATGAGTAGTTAGATATAATAAATGGGCTTTCTAGAAAATCCATTCTCTAGAATGTTCCTAGAAGATAGAGAATGCTATAAAAGGAAATGTAAGCAATGTAATTGGCATGAAGAAGAATAATGTTATCGAACAAGCAAGTATTGTTTGAGGAGTGCATTCCTTCCATAAGGAATAATACATAGTGTTACCCTACCTCAAGGTTTTTCTCTATTTCTTGTGTTTAGTATCTCAGCGAATGGTTTAGTGTTTATTATTGCTTTATTTCTTAAGCATATTTCCATATCTAGTATTGGTATATAACATTTGGTATCATAAATATTTGGTTATCTTTACAGAATTTTTTTTAAGAAAAAAGGGGGCAACACACTTCAGGCTCAGATATGAAACCTTTTTGCTCAGAAATTGCAGAAAATAATTGTATATTTGGATTCCTCTCAGAAAAATACCCAATTTCAAAAAAAAAAATCCAGTCCAAATAGAGTCGAGGAAGTAAAGTTATTCAAGCATTTTAAATTCAACAATTTTTCATGGTTTTTCCGGAAAAAACAACGATTTTCCGAAGTAAGTTATTTTTAAACCCTAGTTTTTATGCATATTTTTCTCAGCAAGATGATTTTTACTAGAAAGGATGATGGTCCTAGTATTGAATAATATCTCAAACATACCAAATCATTACAGGGCAATGATTGACAATTTTGGGCAAGGATAAATTTACTTAGTGATGTTAGGGTATGGTGGAATGAACTTCCCTCTGAGAAATTTTCAAATGAAGCACTTGAAAAATTATTTTTAGACAAGTGATATTGTGTCAATATTAAGGATAAAGAATGCAACAATGCTTTATTTTCATGTGGAAAATCTATATTACAGGTTCATGGTTGTATTCATAAAGAAAATATCATTATTTATATTAACCCTAGTTGTCGCAATAATTTTATCAATGTTCAGTTGGTTAATAGATTGCAAGTTGTTGCAAAGAATATTCAAAGCACACAGGTTGAAGGTGAAAATATTCATTTTTTTAAAGATTTGAAGATTACCATGGATAAATATGCATTGCATTTAGATTTTTATGCTATGAATATGGATGAAGTGGATATTGTTTTGGGATATCCTTGGATAGAATCAATGGGTACCATTAATATTAATGTGCAAAAGAAGTTTTTGAAGTTGTGGTACAAGAAAAAGAAAATCACATTGCAGGATGTGTCTCTTAGTAAGATAGAAGGGCCCATGGCAGCAAGCACATAATTTCTTGTAGAGTCTGAAGTTGAATCAGAGGTAGAGTCTACAAAAGGAGATGAAGTAAAGCCACATGAAGGATATGGTAATGAAGCCAAGGAGATAATTGACTCAAAGGGACACCATGTGGCATAATTGTTGCAAAAAGAGTTGATTCCTACAGATGTTGTATATCGCCATCCACATCATATCGAGAAACAATAGTCATCAAGGCAAGGGCATGAGCATCAACACACTTATGCACCAATAGGGAACCAAAAAGGAAACCAGTCAATAGGTGCAAGGATGACTACTAGCACTACAAGAAGACATCGAGCTAGAGAACCAACCTCATGGAAACATCGGAGCAATGCAGAGCAAGATCCAAGTGGAAAGGAAGCAATTGGACATTATATTCATCTTCCATTAGGATGGATGGATGGTCATACTTGATACTAGTTGGCTACAATTCTTAACCGGTCATATCATATGGTCTCTTCTCATGTTTCAGGGACGAAACATGCTTAAGGGGAGTGGAATGTACTATACCCAGGGAGGTAATATGGGAGGTATCGAATAGGAATGGGAATGGGGGTTATGTATTATTAGTGGAGACCATTCAATGTAAGGTGGACTAGGTCCACCATGGTATTAAATAAGTCCCACTATGGCAGTTAGATATAATAAATGGGTTTTCTAGAAGACTCCTTCTCTAGAATTTTCCTAAGAAATAGAAAATGTTATAAAATGAAATGTAACCAATGTAATTGGCATGAAGAAGAATATTGTTATTGTACAAAAAAGTATTGCTTGAGGAGTGCATTCCTTCCATAAGGAATAATACATGGTGTTACCCTACCTCAAGGGTTTTCTCTATTTCTTGTGTTCAATATCTCAGTGAATGGTTTGGTGTTTATTATTGCTTTATTTCTTAAGCATATTTGCAGATCTAGTATTGGTATTTAACATTATTATAGTGTATTAATTTAAAAGTGTCTTTTGTAGTCACACCCACTTATTTATTCTTGAATTGCAAATTTTACATTTTGTTTTTCAACTTCGTCCCTAGTACATGTTTTTTCTTGTCAATTATATAAGAATCGTTATCATACATGCTTAATGACAAGCTCTAGACTTTGCATTATAAGAAAATAGTTGAGGTGATAGATTTCATTATAATGGCATTGATTGCAACTTATAGACTTGGCATTAGAATGCAATTTTAGTTTTTGATGATCGTTTAAGTGGCATTGATGTTATGGATCCATGCCATGTGTAAGTGTTAGGAGTACACTAATTAACTTTAGATGGTGTAGGGTATTCAAGGAAAAATCTAGGGGTTAAATTTCATCCATGGGCTAATTTTCCATGTTTTTCCAATAAAAGATTCATCCATTTCCACTTTTTTTCTAAAATGATTTGCCCAAATTTTATAGGACAAAAATATTTACTTTAAATATTGCCCAATTTTTCTAAAAACTATATAGGAAGTTTGAAAATTTCTACAAAAATATTGCCAAGAATTTTATGGTTGGCATTTTAAAAATTAGTAATATTTGTCAAGGTTTCTACACTTCAAGATAAGTATGGATCCTTAAAATTCTCCTCGAGGGTGGTCTCCTATGCATTTAAATTGTCTATATCTAAGGTGTTTGATTTTACACACCTTCTTTATTATTTTTTCACAAAGGTATTCTCTTGTCTCATATAGTGGCAACCTTTGGCATGTTCAAGGTGTTATGTTATATCATTTGATGTTGGTTGTGGTAGTTGTCAAGGTGTACTAATACACAGTATGTCTTGGAGGTAGATGTAATGCTTCTACAAGGGAAAAGGTTTTAGAGGGCATTGAAACCATTTTCAATACTATCAATGACAAATGTGAATCATAATCATTGAAAAGACAACACAAAATTTATCATATTTTATTTAATGATATGAAATAACCCTTAAAAATATCACATCTATAAAATTTATTAATTAAATTCATTCATCCCATGATGGAATGAAATCAAAATGTCTAAGAGGAGTTTTCCTCGATATTGTGGAACACATGGAAGCTTAGGTATGTATTTGAAATTTTCCTTCATATAATATCTAACTATTGGTGTGCTTTATAGCGAAGCATAACAAATAAGTGATTTTTTTTTCTCCCCATTGGAGTATATTGAAGATTTTGATGAGTAACATTGAGTCGTCATTTTCGTAGCTTGCATGTTACATTTTTTGCGCGATGAGCGCTCTGAGATCGCCTAGGGTTAATCTTTTCTGCTGCAGCCATGGCCGCCTCCAGAGGAGGGGAGCCTTCGCCCCCTCATTCTATAGCTCCCCCCAAGCTGCTCCCCCAAGCTNGGAGATTGATCTCCCCCCCCCCCGACCATCCTATGCGTGTAGCAGTCTCCCTGTCAGATCATGGACTGGTAGGACAATTTATGGGGCTTTGTCCTTTATCCATATCTATAGACAACTGGATCCAAAGAAACTGGCGCCCGCTGATCTAGAACAGTGTAACCTGCTATGCGGTTGGAAGAGGTTTATTTATCTTTGAATCCATCTCATAAGAAGATCGAGATCTCATCTTCAGAAATAGACCATATTTCATGGGAACTCAAGGGCTCTACCTGAACTGCTAGACGCCAAGCTTTGATCCAATAGTGGAAGTACCGAAGGATGTCCCGGTTTGGGTAAGACTTCCAAATATCCTAATCCATTTTTTGAATCCCACTTCGCTCCAGACAATCAGAAATGGACTCGGTCAATATATTGACAGGGCATATCCCAAGGACCAATACTCCTGCGTGCGCATCTGCATGGAAGTGGATCTAGAGGTAGGCCTCCCAAAGGCAATCAAGTTAAAGGTTGGAGACTGGCAGCATTACCAGAAGCTTGATTATGAGCAACTTCTGTTCAAATGCAGGGGTTGTCATGAATACGACCACTTTCAGCGAAACTTCCCTAAAGACCCAAACAAGGAGAAAGACAATGGAGAAGGATGGAAACAACCTAGAAGAGGAAGAGCCTCAACCAAGGAAAAAGGCCCAAGAAATGAAAATCCAAACCCTGCACTATCTAAGGAGCAAGGAAACCATCCAGAGATAGTGACAACGAAAAGGGGTAGGGCACAGGATCCAGAACATATAAAGAAAACAACATATGAGGCCCCTCAAGAATTACCAACAGCTTAAGCAAAGCAAGGGAAATCAACACTAGAATCCAAAGAGGAGTCGATGCCAGAAAGGGAGAAAGAGCAAGGACAAAATGAGAAGGGAACAAACATAGAGCCATAAGTGGAGGAAGGTGAGGTATCTTCATATAGTAATAGCGAGGGAGCAAGTGACACCATTATCACCCCAATAAAAACAGGCAGAGGTAGGAAATCCAAGAAAGAAGAAAGAGAAAAGGAGACCTATAAAGACGTCTTGAGTGGATCACAACCAACAATCAGACAGTTGATCAATGTCAGGCAGACAAGGAAACACTCCAGGGCCCCCCAAGGAGCCCAAATCTCCCCCCCCCAGGTAAATCATGAGACTAAATTCCTGGAATTACAGGGGTTTCAGCAATAGAATAAAGGAAGAGGCGCTTAAAGATATCATCAAAACTTAAAAATACGAGATCCTTCTAATCCAGGAAACCAAGATGGAAGAACAAGACTTCCTCAACACAACAAAAGCACTTTGGAAAAAAAGCAAAGGAATAGAAGAAAGCACAAGAGGAGCCTCAGGAGGTATAGTCACTCTCTGGAATCCTACGAAATATGATCTCATTAAATATGAAACATGCAAGCATTGGATCTATACCAATCTTCTTCACAAAGAAACGGGCCGACAGGTAAGTCTCTTCAATCTCTATGTGCCTGTCCTCTTGGAGGAAAAAGGAATTTGTTGGGATACTCTAAAAGATTACCTGCTTCTAAATGAGCTGGAAAATATCATTATTGGGGGGGATCTCAATGTGACCCTTGCATCGACCGAGAAAAAAGGTGGCTCCATTTTGCAAGACCCAACAAAAGAATGGGTAGAAGATATCATGTCATATTGGGAGCTAGAGGATGTCAAACCAACTAAAGGAAAATACACGTGGTCTAATAAGAGGGTAGGACCGGGGCACATTGTGGCTTGACTAGACAGGTTCTTAGTTCATAGCACCTTTATGCTTCTGGGCCTCACCCCTTCCACCTCCATCCTCCCACATAGTGTGTCAGACCACAAACCAATCATGTTGGACATTTCACATGACAAGAACCTCGAGCCAATCCATTTCAGATTTATCCCAGCCTGGCTCCAAGATGAAAGCTTCCAGGCTTTGGTTACCAAAATCTGGAATGAAATAGTAAGAGGATTTGCCTTTTTTGTTTGGGAAGAAAAACTCAGAAGATTAAAGGTAGCGCTAAAGTCTTGGGCCAAAACCCTTTCAAACCCTATTTTAACTCACCAAGAAGCCCAAAAAAATCTTGAAAAACACCAACTGGATATGGAAGATCAAGAAATCACCCAAGAAACTTTGCACCAAGAAGCTCAGCTCCAAATGAATTGGCATCAAACCTGTAGAGAGGAGGAAAAGTACTTGCAACAAAAATCTAGGAGCCTTTGGTTGGAAGTAGGGGATAAAAACATAGGCTTCTTCCACAAACAAGATGAAGCTCGAAAGCAGTTCAAAAATGTCATGGAAATTCAAGTCCAAAATTAGACAATAACTGATTTTGAAGGCATAAAATCAGCTGTGGCAGAAACCTTTGAATCTCTTTATACAGAAAATCAAAGATCTGCTATAGATCCCAAAGTCTATCCTCTCTCTCTAGTCACAACCCTCATTCATGAAGATGTCAACAACAGGATAACCAAGGTAGTCGACCAGAAATAAATAAAAGAGGCTTTAGATCAAATGAACCCAGACAAAGCCCCAGGTCCAGAAGGATTCACAGCCAGATTTTACCAAAACAACTGGGATATAATAAAATCAGACCTCACCAAGCTGATCAGGAAGTCTCAGACTTGCACCAAGATAGGAGGAGGAACCAATTCATCTTTTCTTGCTCCCATTCCTAAAGAAAAAGGAGCAGTCAACTTTCGAAGGTTTCGTCCAATCTCTCTCTGCAACACTAGTTACAAAATCCTCACAAAAATAATAGCTAACAGAATTAAAAATACTATCCCTACAATTATCCTAGAAAATCAAGGAGGATTTGTAAAAGGCAGGCATATAGTGGATAACATCATCCTCGTTCAAGAGGCCCTGCATTCAAGCGTCCACAGAAAAGACAAAGGTATGATAATTAAACTCGATCTGGCAAATGCGTTTGCTAGAGTTAGACATAAATTTTTGTTCAAGGTCATGGAAAATTTTGGTTTCACCCACTCATTCATAAACTGGATTAAAGCTTGTATCGGTTCCCCTTGGATAGCCCCTCTGGTGAATGGTCGTTCCACTAAGTTCTTTCAAGCCTCCAGAGGTCTTCGGCAAGGCTATCCCCTCTCTCCTCTCCTTTACGCAATCCAAGCCTCAGTACTCAGCCTCCAATTGGATCATGGCCAAACACATAACAACCTTCTTGGCATGATAATTGCCCCTGGGGTAAAATACATCAACCATGCTCAATTTGCAGACAACACGTTGCTAATGGGAGGAGCGAGCATGCATACAACAAAGAAATTCAAAAAAGAGTTAGACACTTACATAGAAATCTCAGAAAGTGTGATAAGCCCGACTAAAAGTAAAATCTTTGGTTGGAACATAACTCCAAGGGAGATGCTAGATATTTCAAGAATACTGGGAATGGAAGGTTGCACCACCTGGGATGCGTTAAATACCTGGGAGTCCCAATTTTCAAATCCAACCCAAAGGCTTCGCACTGGACCCGACTGATAGAAAAACTCAAAAGCAGAATAAACTCCTGGGGAGAAAACTGGTTAAACCTTGCAGGCAAAGTGGTCCTCATCAAAGTTGTGCTAGCAAGCATCCCGATTTACCAAAGCTCCTTACTACTAGCCCCGATGTCTACAATCCATAAAATTGAAGCGATATTCAAAAGATTCCTCTGGGAGAGAGGGAAGCAGATAGGAAGGAAATTGCATCTTATAAGTTGGGAAAAAATAACCAAGCCCTATCTAGAAGGGGGCCTCCAATTTAAAAACCTCCAAACCCAAAATTTAGCCTTGGGGGAAAATATTTTATGGCACACAATCACCGGAAATACCTCCTGGAGTAAAAGAGCGCTATGGAATAAGTACTTTCGAGGCCCAGGGAAAAAATGCCTCAACTGTCCAACAAAGGTGGAGAAAGGATCCCCAATTTTCTCTCTGTTCCAAAAGGATATTATACACTTTAAACCTCACCTCACTTGGATACTAGGAAATGGTAAAGAAATCAATGTCTAGGAAGATTCAATCATGGGAGACCCACCACTATCCATGCAGCAGGGTCTCGATCGACTTAAAGAATGGATGAGACTCCATAATTTACATAGTATGTGGGACATCTCAAGCTAGGAAAATGATGAGAGCCATTCCTAGCTAAGTTGGGAAATTGCTAACATTCCCCTAGAGATTGAAGAGGAATGGAATAGGATGAAGAAATGGCTGCAAGGGAAATCCCCCTTAAAGAAAAGGAAAAAAGACAGGAGAGGATGGGGACCGGGCTCCAGACTTTACACTACAACAACAGGTTATCTACACACAACAACAGTTCCCCACGTCCCCCCAGATCCGACAATTTTGAAATCCATCTGGATCTCCAAGTCAATACCGAAGATAGATATGTTTGTATGGACCATGGCACACAGAGGCATCCTCACTGGTGAAAATTTAAGAAGAAGAGGATGGGAAGGCCCCTCCAGATGCCCTCTCTGCTTTCAAGAAGAGGAGACCATAGACCACCTGCTTTTAAGCTACATTTACTTCAAGGAGGTCTAGCAATTAACCCTTGGACTACAGCCAGATACTATCACTTTACCTCAAGATGTCAGTGCCCTACTCCGGAATTGGCATTTTTTTTGTCCTTTTCAGACAACAAAAAAGGGTCAAATCTCCACCCTTTGGAGAACTCTCCCAAAGTTTATTCTCTGGAAGATATGGATTGAACGAAATAACAGGTTATTTTGGGAAGCCAAAAGTAATCCAACTCAGGTAGCCACAAAGATAAAGGCCCAATTTGGTGAGAGTGCCCCCTACTTCTACAAAGCAAAGAACTCAAGGCCGTTAGAAAAGGAAGAGAAACTCTGGATTGACCATCTAAAACTCTGAGATCAACAACAACAAACACATCACAATTCACACCGGCAAGAATGGGAAATCAGGATGGAGGAGAAAGAGTTAGAAGAATGGAAAATAAAGGAAAATAAGTATATTCTATTCTTTGACTGGGCCTCCAAAGGGAATGCAAGAGTGGCAGGTGGAGGAGGAATCCTGGTAAGCCCCACAGGACTCCCAGACATCAGATTTGCCTAGGGACTTGGAACAGAAACCAACAACAGAGTAGAAGCATTGGCCCTATGGCAAGGGCTCGATCAAGCTATTATACACAACGTCCAGGATTTGGTGATAATAGGGGATTCACGGCTAATAATCCAAGCCTTAATTCTCCGCAACAAAATCCAAAATGAAAAACTTCAACACATATTGGAGAAAATCCATCTCCTCCTAGGAAAGGTTCTAACTTATCAGCTTTACCACGTTCTCTGGGGAATGAATGCTTCAACAGACGTAGAGGCCAACAGAGGAGCCATCTCAAGCATTGGAACCATGCAAATCAATGGAACCACGACTAGTTGGGAACTCCCATGAACAACTGGAATAGAACAGGGATGCAAGCAGGCAAGTGAGAAAGTCATGTCCACAAAGGTACAAGGTCGATTCCAACACAGTCAACACTCAGGAGGATGTCAAAAATGATGGAATTGTCCCAGATCGTGCGTATCGATTGGGTGCAACGAACCTGAGGATTTTTGAGTTAAAAGGAGGTGTAGGGAAGGAAGCCAAGTAGGTCAGAAGCAGTCGAAGGGTGGGAAGGAAGCCAAAAAGATCAGAAGCAGTCGAAGGGTGGGAAGGAAGCCAAAAAGATCAGAAGCAGTCGAAGGGTGGGAAGGAAGCCAAGCATAAGCATAGAGATCAGAGGAAGGAGAAACTTGTGTAGGAGCAGTAGCCCAAAAGCTGTAAGGGAAATAATAGCGTCGAGCTCTGGAAGTAAGCCCACGATGGAGGAGCAGTTGGCAGCACTGGAGACAAATGTGCAACGTCTCAGGCATCAACTCAACAACTTGGACGACTTTCTCCAGAACTTGGATGTCGACGCAGGGAGGTGATTGGAGATGTTGGAAAATGACATCACAACCACCAAATTTGGGTTATCTGAAGAGCTGGGGAAACTACGCAAGGACCTCAAAGACCCAAAGAAATAATTTGAAGATAGGGTCAGCAACTTGGAACATCAAATCAAGCAGATGAATAAAGAATGGAAGCAGGAGAGGGACCCATTCAAGAAGGGTGGCTCAAAGTAATTCAGCCAGTAGCCTAAGCCGGGAATTGGCCTCTGCAAATAACCATGCGAGGATGGCATTTTGTATAGAAGCCTCCGCATATAGCGACTAAGTTAGAACTAATTGTCCATCATTGTTTAGTCATGCTTGACTAAATTCATATTTAATAGAACCAGTGGCTTGCCACTGCTTTTCTATAATAAAATCCCATTATCCGTTACTGTCAAAAAAAAAAAAAAAACATTGAGTCGTCATTTTAGCAATTTTATTTTTTTCGGTTAAAATGGGGTTATTTCACCCTATATTTTGATGTAATATAAAAAAAAATAGTTGTAAAAAGTTTTAAATTTTGCTCTATTAAAATGTTGTATTTGAAAAAAAAAATGTTTATTGTATTTTGTTTTCTCGATAGTTTGGGTGGAGACAATTGTTTATTTTGATTGTGTGTATTATTGTAATAGGTGGGTAGAAATCCAAATCTTGGGCACCTCTGTATCCATGATATGATTCGAATAATTTTAATGGGGAACTTCCATTAGAATGTTGTGTATATTTATCCATGTAACCCCAAACATCTCTGCATAAAATCGAAAACACCAAGGTACAAAATTTAGCACAAATTTCTCCTTTAATGAAGCTACCAACAATAATAGTGAATAGTAGAAAATAAATTTTCAATTGTGAATTCATCTCCATGCTTACAACATCTCTCCTCCATTTCTAAATAACTAACTGACACAAAAAACTACATTACATCAATTTCATACAACAATTTCTTTTAACATTAATAATATTGCATTATATTCGAAAATAAAATAATCCACAATAATTATTCAAAATCCATACACTTTTTAAATGTTAAAAAATAATTATTCAAAATCCATACACTTTTTAAATGTTCAAAAATAATTGTTGATTACATCCATAAAAACTTAATAATTATTCAAATTCCATACACTTTGTAAATGTTCAAACATGATTGTTGATTACATCCATGAAAACTTCATTGGGTTCACAATCTTATGCACCCACATCATGACATGTCTCCTTAGTTTATTGAGAATAAGTTCCTTGATCCTCACGTAAGTCTTCCTTATTCACCATAATATTACTATTATTTACGT
>JASDQU010012641.1:20105-32217 GCA_032191745.1 Picea mariana
ATCTTCTGTCCTCTGCGGAGTGGGATTTGGATGCTTTGTGCCTATAAGAAGCTTGACCCAAGATAATAAAGAAGAGAACAGTTGGTGAACGAAGCCCCAGGGTGGGGGTGAACCATGTATATGCTGTGTTGCTTTTCTTTGTGCGATGTATTGATGTGTCTATGTGTTTATTTCTTAGTACTTTAACATAGATGAATGATAGATAGATATGTTAATGCTATGTGCTTAATAGTGTGGATGAGTACTAGATCTGGCCTATGTGGATGTGCTTAGTGCTTGAATGGAATAGGTCTGAATGAATACTGTGTTGTGCTATGTTTAGGGTTTAACTGCGATGTAACTAAGAGATGAATATTGATGAATGTTAAATACTGAGTGCTACGTTAAGTGTTATAATCACATATCTATGTCCCAACTAAGGTTGCAAACATTGGATTCCTACAACCACCCCTGCCTCTACCTTGGGTGACTTCATCTGCTTCGTAGGTGTTGCCAAAAGGGCCGGTAGTTAGGGTTTTTTTGGTGTGTTGTTGTAGCGTTGAACCCTGGGTCTGCCCATGTTCCAACAAATGGTTTTGTTGCTAGGACCTGAAACTATGATTGCTGGGAATTGAGAAAACAAAAAGCTATGTGCAAAGATATGACTTGAAATTGTGAAAGATCTGTGCAAAGACCTGACCTGAAATTGTGAAAGATCTGTATGTAGATCTGTCGATCTAGTGTGCAGTACTCTACTTAGTTTGTGAAGATCTGTGTTAAAGAAAAAAAGTTTGATCTGAAGAAAAGAGGTAAGATATGAACGCTTTGTGCTCTGAAAAAGGTAAGAATAGTGAAATTTTTTGGATCTGGAAGCTTTGTGCTCTGTAGAAGTAAGATTAGTGGAAATTTTTGTTTCTAAAGTATGTATCTAGGCATGTTTGATAAGATTTTTCCTAGCTTGAAAAATAGGGCACTGATAGAAGAAAGAAGATTTGATATGAGTAGATCTGATAAGAATAGTGAAAGATATGTTATACCCATGCATAGAGAGAATGTTTGGACTAACGAATGGATGCAGGACCTTAGAAAGAATTTTTTGCAGGTTAGCTACCATGAGCCTAGTGCATAGTACAAGAGAGGTTGGGGATAATTTAAAAGAAAGAGAGGATTGACTCTTTGTTACAATTGCAGAAAAACAAGACATCTTGCTAAGGAATTCCCTGAAAGAAGATCTAGTTGCCTCTATTGCAAAGCTATGGACCATGAAGTTTTGGATTGCCCTAGAATGATTGTTAAGGTTGAAAGGATGAATATGAGACAAGAAGACCACGATAAAGGTCAAGCAACTGAGACTATGACATAACCCTAGAAAGAATAAGAGAAAGTATTGCTAAAGAAATCCTGAATGATCACCGACATATCAACTTACCATATATTTTCAAAGAAAAAGAGTGCATTGAAGCAAGAATAGGAGATTTCGACGTTGACTGTGTTCTGGATGAGGAAACACATGTGAATAATATGACAGAAAGAACTTGGAAAATTTTAGGGGAGCCTTCTATGACTCCTTCATTGGGAGGAATAGAATTATTCAGAGGAAAGTTGACAACCCTATGTGGAAAGCTCACCCTAATATGTATGAATGCTGATGGAACTTCGACAGAGGAAGAATTTGAAGTTGTTAATTTTATTAAGAACAGGGCTCCATTTGATATGTTACTAGGAAAACCTTGGATTGAAGGAGATCAGGACAAAATAAAATAAGAAGAAGTCTTAGAACAAAAGAAGCAAGAGTTGAAATATTTCATGACTAGGAGGATCGCACACTTGATTGAAGAACAAGAGAACTGTGCGAAGCTATTTCAAACTAGAGACATGGGTGTCGAAGCTGAAGAACACTAGAAGACCCAAAGAAGACTAAAGTACCTATTCCAGATACAGATGAATTATTACCTCTGATTTCTAGGAAAGAATCTCAATAGCGCGAAGTTACTCTGCAAAAAGAAGATAAGAATCAGAATGGTAAAAGGAACTCCGAGACGAAGCTCACTAGAAAGAAGGCTAGAAAACTAAGTAAGAAGAGATCTAAGATTGAAAATTTACAGAACATTCCTGAGGGAACTTCGTAGAAGGAAAATTTTCAATATTGGAGCTTCGTCGAATATCAGAACAACGTCACATGGCACTTCGTCATGGCGAAGCAATATAGTCGTTGGGGACAGTATAACTGTTCGACCGACGGCCCGAACAGATAGAAAGGAATTTATGATCAGAAATTTCACCACCAGACTGTTGGGACTACGCCATAATGGACAAAACTGAGTTAATGAAGGCCTTGCACCCATTGCAAGAGATATGTTGCCAAGTTATCTATTTATGTCGTCGCGCCATGCAATGAGAACACCTTTTCTAACCGTGAATTTGAGCCCGTAGATTAGTTGATTTATCACAGTGATCATTGTGCTATTACCAATCATCCCATTGCATTAACCAGTTGCTCTTCGAACCTGAGATATTCAACCACTAGCGTGCATGTCGGACGAGCTTAGCGCTACAGAGAAAATTGTCGAGGAAGTTTTCATTGACCTAATGACTGAAAGAGTAATGTATGCAAGTATTCAAGCGTCATTGATGAGAGGAGTGCAAGCCTCTCCATCGGCTGCTCGCGGAGCCGGATCATCCTGACCATTAGCAGAAAAGAGAACCAAACACAGAGATGACCTAACCAATGCGAAGCTGATCCCGTCCATATTGACCGATTACATCTCGCCTCTAGCCGATGCGATAAGTAGAGATAGTGTGCCAAGATATTTCGAGTACTCCATGATTACTATGTACCTTCTGAAGGGGATATGCGTAGTTCAAGCACAGAAGGAAAAGATCACAACGTTGAATTTTAGTGACTTCAACCTCAAAGATCGCAAGAACTATAGTATGCTCACCCCATATAAGTACCTGACCAAGATGAAGGGGAAGAAATCAAAGATAATCCCTCAATCATGGATGATGAACCTCGCGCAATCCATCCTGTTAAACGTAATGAACATCCCACACTTCGGAAGTTACCAGGAAGTCAATGTCTGTGTCAATCTATTTCTCTCGTGTTACCGTGGTGGTTACTTATGGCTAGACCACCATATTATAGTCGACCTGACATTGATCCATAGGATCACGAGATTAAGTATGAAAGGACCTGACCCATAGGAGTTTTATCCAGGAAAAGCCACAGATCATGCGTTATCACATAAGATCAAGGATACATACAACGATGTTGAAAAGGGAACACGAGGCTACAAGGTAACCTCCATCAAGTATGGCACAGTGCGCCTATCCTGCCAGCTAATAGCTGAAAAGTTAGTAAGGAAGAACAGACGTACGCAGGTCACAAGATTTGTCATTGACCTCACAGGGAAGTGTGTGGAAGGCCTGCAGATGAACTGGGCGAATACCTAGTCAATAAAATGGAGTTAGACTATCGCGAAGCCTACGATCAGGGCTACGAGTTCCATTTCAGCTAGCTCCTAATCCTTATCGCCTTTATTGCCTGGGAGATGTCGGAAGGTGCGAAATTCCTGGATATTGAACCATTTGAACTGCTTGTTGCGAAGTTCACGACACTTTGGTATTCGAGAGATATGAAAAAACAGTGGTAGTCGAACCTTGTTTTTCATACGTACTACCTTCAGTTGAAGAGAGCCATAGAAGAAGAGCCTGACATAACTCCGAACACCCTACAGAGATTCAAATCCTTGATGAAGTTCTGCACAGATCGACACTTCATTTACATAACAATGCGAGATGATGAACATAAGGAGCAGCTTCAATCGTAATACAAGCTCACAGAAGAAGACCTTGAGGAGATCACTAAGGAATGGTCGGCAGAACTCCTTATTCCGGCCAAAACTACAGAGATTTTTGACCCTGATAGCCCAAAGATCACACATAAAGAACAAGACACACCCGGGCCCAGCAAAATGAAGAAGACCGAAGAGGTCCAAGATTTAAGCAGTTTTTCAGGAAAGACTGCTTCAATATCACCTGACCGAGGGGGTGATGACGAAGTAGAAGAAATAAATGACAAAGGAGCTGCACCAAAGCTAGGTGAAGTAACACCACCTAGAGACGAAGTTGATCCCCTAAAAAAGAGGAATGTTTCTCCCCCGAAACCTTCTTCCCGAAATAAATCGAAAGCCACCATGACCAAGATGAAGACTATGCCTACTGCCGATGATTTTGACTTCATCATTGCAACTCTCAATGATGCTTCACTAGAAATCGTGGAGAATCAAGAAGCTAAGTAGGAGGAAATGTACGATNCACCTTCATCGCGCTCAAGAAGATAACGAACAAGCCACCCAGGCCTTGAAGAAAGTACAAGGTGTACTTGTAGAACAATGCAGATTTGTAGAGCAGGAGAAGGTTGATCTCCAGGCAAAGTTCAAAGAAGAGAGAGTACATATGCGACTAGAAAAAGAACAGTTGCTTGCAGAGCAACTTGAAGTGAAAGAAGCAGTCAACAGATCACTTCAATCTGTGACGGGCTTAGATCCACAAGTAGAAGACTGAGTCATGCATCAAGTAGAGCATCTCGCAGAAGATATCCAGCAACTACAACAACGAATAGCAGATTTAGAGCTCCGCACAATGCCCAACACCCCATAGGATGCGAGGGATCAAAGAGAAGCAACTGTTCGAAGTGCAGTTGAGAGAATAAAATCCCTTACTATGGAATGTAAGCAACTCACTAATCATAGTGCTCATACCTATGAGAAACTCACTGAGAATCCAGAACTGAAGGCACTAGAGTCGCAGCTCCAAGAGGTGAAGTATCAAGCCGAAACAATACAGGCATAGCTGAAGCCCCTGTCAATTGTGGAAAGAATAAAGCGATCCCAGGAGTAGTGCACTGCCCAGCAGCAGGTCCACACTATTCAGAGTAGAGTTATGGAAGTAACTCAAAGACTCCAACCTGTATAGTATAAGGCTTACCAACTGTTCACAGAGATCGAAGGTCGAGGAGCGGAACTGGAGCAAGTCATCACTGCGGTTGAACAACGCCTAGAGGGACATGTCAACGAAGCAGTCATACAAGAATTCATTGAAAAAGAGGTCATGGCACAACAACAAGTCGAAGCAGCTCGAGCCAAGCTTGAGGCCTTGGAAAAAGAACTAGTCCAATCAGAGTGACTCGGGATGAGTCATAGGTGAGTGTTGGGGGCATGTTGGCCCTTGACCAAGTTTTGAGGATCCTTGGTCATTTTTGACCATTTTTGGACTTCCATAGGCTTTTGAAGGTGGAGTGCAAGACGAAGCGGAGATTGTGGGATCTCGACCCCTTTTTGGGCCCTTTTTTGGATTTGGGATTATGTGACGGGTATGGGATGTTGGCCCATGGGTTTACCCATACTTAGGCCTAGTTTGTATGTATAAATAGATGCTAAAGAGATGTAGTGAGTACAAATGGATAAGTTCTAGAGTTGGATATGTGTGATCACGAGTTGCAGATGCTTTGTGCATACTGTGTGAGACTTGCAGAGCTAAGTGCAAGTGGTTGTAACAGGCTGTGGAAGGCTTTGTGTTGTAACGCAAGGAAGGAGGATCTAGCGAGGTGCACAGATCTCTTGTCCTCTGCGGAGTGGGATTTGGATGCTTTGTGCCTATAAGAAGCTTGACCCAAGATAATAAAGAAGAGAAGAGTTGGTGGATGTAGCCCCAGGGTGGGGGTGAACCACGTATATGCTGTGTTGCTTTTCTTTGTGTGATGTATTGATGTGTCTATGTGTTTATTGCTTAGTTCTTTAACATAGATGAATGATAGATAGATATGTTAATGCTATGTGCTTAATAGCGTGGATGAGTGCTAGATCTGGCCTATGTGGATGTGCTTAGTTCTTGAATGGAATAGATATGAATGAATACAGCGTTGTGTTGTGCTTAGGGTTTATCTGTGATGTAACTAAGAGCTTAATATTGATGAATGTTAACTGTTGAGTGCTCTGTTAAGTGTTATAATCACAGATCTGTGTCCCATCTAAGGTTGCAGACACTGGAGTCCTGAAACCACCCTTGCCTCTACCTCGGGTGAGACTTCATCTTCTTCGCAGGTGTTGTTGAAAGGGCCGGTAGTTAGGGTTTTGTTGGTGCATTGTTGTAGCATTGAACCCTGGGTCTTCTCCTGTGCTAACACAAGCCTATATTTCCCAATGAAGGTACCACTGTAGGCTTTTCCAAAATTTTCCAAGTTTCTTCTGTCATAATATTCACTTGTGTTTCCTCATCCAAAACACAGTCTATGTCAAAGTCTTCTATTCTTTTACTTATGCTTTGTTTTACTTTCAGGATCTCTGGTAAACTAACATCTTTGTGAACATCCATCATTTCTTTCAACCGCACTAATGTAGTATGAACTTCCTCTGATATGTTCTCTTTATGATTCTCTAACATGCTCTTAGTATCTTGACTTACTTCATATTTTTCTTGTCCCATGTTCATTCGTTCAACTTTAGCAATCCTCAAACTCATGACCGAAAATATTACAACAAAGACAAATAGGACCTGCGACAGGGCATTCCTTAGCAATATGTCCCGGTATTTTGCAATTATAGCACAAAGTTAATCCTCTTTTTCTTTAAAGGTTCCCCAACCTCTTCTATACTGTGCACTGGGATCACAGTGTTGGACCTGCAATCTATAAAAATTCTTTCTAGGTTCCTGCATCCACTTATTAGTCCAAAAACTCTTTGTATGCATAGGAATGACATGTCTTTCTTTATTTCTATTAAATTTACTCAGATCAACTCTTTCTTCCAACTGCACCCTAGCCTTCAAAATAAGACAAAAGCTATTAAACATACTTAAATAATTGCTTTCGAAACAAAAATTTCCACTTATCTTACTCTTATCAAAGCACAAAGATTACCTCTTTTAGGATCGTACCTCTTTTCTTCAAATCACATTTCTCTCTTAGCACAAAGTTTCACAAGTCAAGTAGAGTACTGCACACTACATTAGCAGATCTATGCACAAAGATTCTTTTTTCTTTACTTCAGTTCCCAGCAATCACAGTTTCAGGTCTCGACAACAGAACCATTTATTGGCACAAGGGAAGACCCAGGGTTCAACGCTTAATAGCGCACCAAAAAAACCCTAACTACTGGCCCTTTCGGCAACACCTGCGAAGCAGGCGAAGTCTCACCCGAGGTAGAAGCAGGGGGGGTTACAGGACGTAGGTGTCTGTTACCAAGTTGGGAAACATATCTGTGATAAAAACACTTCGCAGAGTATTCTAACAACACTTAGAAGAATATATGCATCAGTTCAAACATCACAAAACAAACCCTAAATACAGATCGATGCAGTAACAATAAGCATTTTAACCATTTAGCACATAGCACTAAGTTAAATCTAGCATTCACCAACACAAGTAAGCACCAAGCAACAATAGATCTATCTATCATACATAATAATCAAATCACTGAGCATAGTCATATCATAAAAAACATAGCAAAAAGAAAACCAAAGACACACAATATACGTGGTTCACCCCAGTGTGGGGCTACATCCACCAACTGCTTCATCTTCTTTATTATTCATCAATCTCTTACATTCATCTACTCTTGTGCACTAAGCCACAGAGCCAAGCTTCGCACTAGAAAAGAGATATGCGCACTGAGCACCAGATCCTCCTTCCCAAAACTAGGTTAAGGCACAGAGCCAACTTCTCTATCCATCATAGAGCCTTACATACACATTGTGTTGCACAAAGCAACTCAAAACTACTTGCACTTAGCCACTTCGCTCTTACATCGCCTCTTACCTCTATCTCTTTCTACCATACATTCTTATCTATTTATACTTTTACAATTCCTTACAAAAAGGCCTAAACATGGGAGAATCCATGGGCCGACATCCCATAACCCATTACAAAAACCCTAAATAACCCATTGTTGGGTCCACATAGCCCGCAAAATAAGTGAGATCTGTGATCTCAGTTTCGCCTGGACGTTCCATCTTCGATCAAAGTGTCGAAGTCCAAAAGTGGTCCAAACCTGACCAAGGTTTCCTCAAAACTTGGTCAAGGGCCAACACCATTCTTCTCTTTCAGTTAACTCAGACTCTCCAAGCGCTTTATAGAGTGGCATCTCTAATCCCCTATCCTCCTCCTCCTCCTTCCATGGGACCAATCAAGGCAATTTTCTTTTGGCCTTCACTATTGGGTCCTGAAGAAAAAGCCTTGGCCACAACAATTTCCTCTTCCTTGACTTGCAAAAAAGTCAAGTACTCAGTGGGTGTTGATGGTAGAGGCTTTATTGAGGGACTCAAAACATTGAAAGGTAGAATTTGGACATATTGTTGTACCTAGAAATGCGAGCGTTCCTTTGAAAAATTCTCCCTTCTCCACACCTTTGTTGTGTTCTACTCCAACATGGAGGCTCTTGTGAATCTAATTTGGAGTAATTACTAACGTAGTGACTTCATTTTTGTATTTGTTCTGAATATTTCACATTATCATTGTCTATGGGAACGTTGACATTCTAGTTAGAAGGCAAGTGCTAGTTCATATGGTTCCATAGTTCGTTGCTATCGTAGCTAGGAAAATGTTGCAATCTCTTGTGAATTCTCATGGACAATTTCCTTATGTAAAATGTTTATCATGGAATCTTGGTTAACCATGAGTGTTGTTCCTAGGAACCATCCTAGCACCTCTTTAAGCTACCCTCCATGAGAAATGCTTATATGTAAGTGCTTTAAGAGTACACATAGAGTATCCATATTTGCCAAAAGAAGAGAGCTACTAATCACATAAATAGGTTGACTAGACTTTCAACATCGAGGACTTCATCCCAGATGAAGTTGTCGATGTTGAAGGTCTAGTCAGCCTCTTTATATGATTACCATCTCTCGTTTTTTGGCAGATTTGGAAACTCTATGCACTTTGAAAGCACCAAAAGATTCATATTTCTCATGGAGGGTATCTTAAAGAGGAGTTAGGATGGTTCCCAGGAACAACACTCATGATTAACTAGGATTCCCTGATAAATATTTTACATAAGGAAATAGCCCATGAGATTTAATAAGAGATTTCAACAATTACCTAGCCACGATAGCAATGAGTTGTGAACCATATGAACAATCACTCACCTGCATCATTGGGTGTTCAGTTCCCATGGACAATGATAACGTTAATATTCACAACAGATACAAAAATGAACTGGTGTTCTTATTTGAAGCCAATGAAATGGGAAACATAAAGACCAATTCTTTGGACGTTGGTAATTCCTCCAAGTCAATTTTTCTAGAGCCTCAGTTTGAACACAGAAGAGGTATTTATGGGTACAAACATTTGTCCAGGTTGGATTCTTGGTCTCATGAGATTCTACCTTGTAATTTTCAAAGTCTTGCAAATTAAGGAAGAGAAAATTCCCGCAGCTAAGGCTTTTTCTTCATGACCCAGAAGTGAAGGCCCCCTTAGGCTGAGTAGTTGGTGAAATATGATGGAATTAACCATACTACAACTCATTCATCATGGGATTATGTGGTATAAGAATTAGTAGGTTGTTATGGCTAACATTTCAAATAAAATTGATCATATTTGTGAGTGTTGCACAACCCAAGTTTCGTATATTAGCTTCAACTTCAACTACAGACATCCAACCCCTATAAATACGAGAGTGGCCAATCTTCACAGACCAGTAGCATCATACATATATCATCCATGAATAGCAAGCATTGAAGGAGGGCTTAGAAGAGGTTAAAAAAAATTAATTCAACACCATCTTATGAGAAATTATTTCAAATAAGACCAATTATAGCAACGTAGAAAAACATAGGGTTAGTCTAGAAGCACCTTTGCAACACATGGAAAAGATAAAAAAAAAAAAACATTCCCTTTATTTTGTAAGTAAGCTAAAACACATCCTGAAGACCAGGAGTTCCATTTCCTGTGTTGTTCAATGGACAATACGCAATATAAAGAAAGTAAGATTCTCATTTATATATAAAGAAAGTAAGGTTCTCATTTATAGATATTTGGTGTGAATATGCCAACCATTGGTGTCAACTTTTAAATCAAATTTTTTCAAGCCAAGAGAAAAGAGTGCAATTTTAAGAACCAACCAGAAGAACAACAGTAGATACAATCCTCAAAGCACCAAAACTATGGATCTACATTTAATAAAACATTAGTTCATCAACATGTTGCATCCCCACAAGCAAACAGGCAAAGAAAATAGAACTACGCATTCATGCTTTATAAAGTCAATGTATGACAATTAGGATGTTAGTTAACTTGGTATCAATTATGTAAATCTTATCCATATGAGAACTAAGAACAATGCTAATTTTTTTTTTTTATGGTGACTGTTGGAAACCTAATCCACTAGGGTTATGGTATCATTAACGAATGTAAAACGCCAAGTGGTAGTGTAATGGTCATCCTGAGTCCAAAATACTTTAGAATACAAATCCAATGGTCATAATCATGTATATATACGTGTATCATACCACTAATTAAACTAATTCATGTTTATCTTTATTTGTGTGTGTTCAACAATGGTATCAGAGCACCTTAGTTCCTAGGCATTTTCTTATATTTGCATAAACATAGTTTTCTAGTCTGCCACTCTACCTGTCAGTCTACGCCCTTTTTCCTGCACCTTTGTTTAGGTTGAATGTTTTTTTTTCAATGGGCGTTTTTCAATCAAAAACCCTAATTTGCAAGACGTTGTCTAGGGGTGTTTTTCATTCCATAAACGTTCTCTGCCATCCATTTTGTCCCTCTTCTAGTCCATTTGCATCATTCTCTCTTGCATTCAGGTTTAGTACATGCCTCCCTTCTCCCAGCGGATTGTACATGCACCACCAGATAAAATCCTCACGAAACCTTGACAATTCATTTGTCATGTTAATAGAACTCGTGCCATTCATTGTAATATTTTTCTACCACTTGACTTCGAGGCTCCGAACGACTATTGCAGTGACTCACTTTTCTCGTCGACTGCCCCTTCCTTTGGGGCACGATTGTTCTAAGCCGACTATTTTAACAGTTTGAGGTGCCATTCCAGGCTGCAAATCGACTGGCCTAACCTCCTTTCTACAACTGCAAGTAATCTCCATCATTGTTATAGCTGCAAGTGCCCCAAGATTTGGACAAACCATACTCTGTCGTTGTTACAGCTGCAAGTGCCCCATGATTTGAGAAAACCTTACTCCGTCCATGTTACAGCTCCTCCCAATGGGAATATTGCACCAACGACTTATTAAGTAACCAACACTGTGAACGATATGACCCAAGTCCAAGCTTAGTAGCTCTCACATACAACCAAACACTGCTATGATTTGTCAATCGATCGATACAAAAGTCCAAGCTTTTGGGACAACTTACAACTTCTGCTATGGTTTGAGGTTTTCTTTAAACCTCCATTTGGTAGAATAAATTCAACTTTTGCTGCTATGGTTTGTGGTTTTCCTTAAACCTCCACTTGGTAGAAGAAATTCAATTTTTGGCCCAGAACAATTTATGGTCATCTTTAAACTAGCATTTGCCAGCTTCTAGCTAACTTAGGAAATGTTCTGGGAACCATTGAGCCTAGAGTAGGGTTCCAGAGTTTGTGGTCATTCTTAAACCACCAGATTGGTTTGTGGTATTCCTTAAACCTTCACCACCATTTAGTATAAGGCATAAGCTTTTGCTAGTCATTCGGTTTGTAGTCATCCCAAAACCACTAGATTCAAAGAGCACATTCCGCCATCAACAACTACACACTTTCATATTTCAGCTGCCCACTTTTAGATATAAGCTCTAACCTTGGACTCACATACACCCCTTGAGATTAAGGGGAGAATGTCAACTTCCATATTTCAGTTGTTTCCAAAAACACTATTTGAAAGTGCACTCACTCCACTTTATAGAAGAAATCTGACTGAAACAACTATGTTATGTTAAATCGCAACTATGCCGTAATAGCTATTACTTAGATATGAGCTCTCAACTTGTACTCACTTACACTTGTTCAAATTAAGGGAGGAATGTTAGAAACCTAATCTACTAGTGTTAGAGTATCATTCATTTGAAGAAATGTAAAATACAGTGTAACTAAAAAACTTAAAATACAAATCCACCAATAGTTATAAT
>JASDQU010012641.1:32360-56074 GCA_032191745.1 Picea mariana
AGGGTCTTAAACAACAACAAAAAAAAAAAAGAGGGTAAAAAGAGGACATCAAGTGTCTACACTCTAATAAGCAAGTCAACCAAATACAACGTGTTGTGAGCCTAAACTAGTATGATTTACATCTACGCAATAAAGGCCATGAAAAGAAGCATCATTTATTTTACAAGGACTGTAAATACTTTGCTTTGCGAGTTTAAATAGCAGTTGTCAATTGTCTCCATAAAAATGCCACTATTTTCATCAATTATAGACCAAATGGGCAAATGTCAATAACAAAGTCGAGGAACTTGTTCAAAATTATTATCCTTACATTCCATGGATTATTTGCCATGGCCAAAATTTGCGTAGTTTATGTTTTGAAAAAAATTGAAGTACTTTTAAATTGAAGAGGAAATTCTGTCCTAAACTCTCTTTTCAGCCTTCCATTTCAAGGTATCTCACACAAGATAGTTGGCTAAATTATGTAAAGAGTGTCTTATATTGAGTATCGGACCAACTATACAGATTGATTTTGAGGTGCCATACAAAAGCTTCTCACGGCATCCTCCTTGCCCGTACAACCTGGAAGGAACATCCTCACGCCATTTATGTGTTCTCAACAAACCCAATCCTCCCATACATAAAGTAATGAAGCTCTGCATTTCAGAATCACGCACCCATCGCCTCCAACGATTTTTTTCACTATTCCAGAAGTAACAACTCTTTGTCATCATATTAATGCCATGCAAATCTTGTGATCTGCCGAACTGTTTTTAAAGGGTGTTTGAGATGCCTTGAATAGCTATAGCTGCTCTCTATAGCTGCGTGGCAGTGATAACATATGAGAGGAAAGGCCACACTGATTACATAACATATCAGCATCTGTTCTTGCAGACGATCATTAGGTGATGATAGGTCAGAATTAAAGAGCGTCAGAATGATAGGTTAAGGAATATAGTTGGGAATATGGGAAATTATTTCCTGCCTTTTTTCCAAAGTTCCGTTCAATGTAGTGAAGCTCATAGCGTTGTATGGAAACGTCCCAGAATTCAAGAAGACGATGAAATCCGCAGAGCTGTTGCTCGACAATCCCCAGCATTTCGTCTATCATTCCACCGCGTTACAAACCTGACTCCTGATCTGAGCGCTTTCAGCAGATGAGCAGCATCTCTATTTCCTTCTCCCCCATAAACCCCACTCCACGTTCTCATCTTCGGAGATGCTTCCCTTGCTTTTAAAGCGGACTGGGCTCTTCAGAAGTATGTAATTCGAAGTCGACTTCTGAAGAGCCGAGCTGGTTTTAAAAGCATCTCGAAAGATGTGAGCTTCGAGTCGAGTTTATTCCTTGTAATTCGAAGTCGGAGCAGAGTCGGCTTTAAAAGCAAGGGAAGCCATCACGAAAGATGAGAGCGTGGAGTGGAGTTGAGTTTATGCATGGGAGAAGGAAATATAGATGCCCTAATTCTAGCTCCTCATCTGCTGAAAGCGTCTGGTTTGTAACGCGGTGGAATTACAGAAGACGTTGGGGATATCCGAATTATTGGGCGTTGCCATACAACACTATACCTTCACTACATTGAACAGAACTTTGGAAGAAATGCATGAAATTTAATTGCCCATATTCTCAACTATATTCGTTAACTTAGAGCCTTATAATCCATTTAACTCGTTAATTCTGATCTGATACTGAGATGGGTTGTATTATATGCAGAAACATAAAACCAGTCAGATAATATATTGGTATGGCCTGCCATTATAGCGACAAGAATAAGGAGGCAGCTTAACACTGATTCTGTCGCAATTGCTCCTGAAGCTGCAAAAAGTAGGCGGTTAAAAGGATTATGCATACTTTGATTTCATGTGTATCGTAATTAAAAAATTATTTGGTTTGACTTATATCGCATCTTTTATAGACTTGGGTGCTACATGTAGCGTGAAGAAGATTTTGTGTTAAGTGTGGCAAGAAACTTTCTAATATGTGTGTTTATGAATTGCATTTCATAAAACCTTTGGTGGGACACGATTTTGTAAACGGTGCAATGGTGGAAAATTTGAGGAAGTGCAATGTATCTCACTAAAGAGAAATTTTGCGCAAAATATCTCACTGCCAAAAATTTATAAGCATCTCTATAATGGAAAATTTCAAAGTAATTTCCAAAAATTCAGAAGCATCACTATAATGCGCAATTTCAAAGTAATTTATTTTTGTATTTTTAAATGCTTTGTCACATGTTTATTTCGTTGCAAGCTGCTACACAAATCAACAATTCATTTCCATGTGATATGAAGTTTTATTGGTTCGCATTTCAGAAAAGTTTCACCATCGTGATGTCTCGCATTAAAAATTGTTTTGTCCTGATACACAATCTTTCAATCACATATCCCAAATATCTTCTCTAAAGTCTTGGGTTATGCACTACAAAGTAGCATGAGGTTAAAAAATTCACTCTACATATCTCTACATTTGCTTCAACTTCTTAATTTCACCATTAAGTTGAATCTACATGTCACATATCCCAAATATCTTCTCTAAAATCTTGGGTTATGCATTACAAAGTAGCATGAGGTTAAAAAATTCACTCTTCATATCTCTACATTTGCTCCAACTTCTTGATTTCACCATTAAGTTGAATCTACATGTAACATATCTCAAATATCTTCTCTAAAGTCTTGGGTTATGCACTACAAAGTAGCATAAGGTTAAAAAAATCACTCTACATATCTTTACATTTGCTTCAACTTCTTTATTTCACCATTAAGTTGAATCTACATGATAAATAAAGAGGAGCACTAAGCAAGCTACAACACTTTGTAGTAAATAGAATGAATAGAGATATGTTGTTTACAAGAATACATCCTTCACTTGAATGAAAGAATCCTTCTAGATGGTTGGAACCCCATGCGATTAATATTGGGATACACAGTATGTTGTGACCAAAGAAAGTTTTTGTCTTTTATGTATCGCATGAAACAAAACTTTGGTATGGTGTGATGTGTCGTAAAGATAGAAAGTTTGAGGAGATGCAATGTGTACCATGGTTAAGATTGGTCCAACCTAATCGAGCATTATTAGACATTCATTAACCATCATCAAACATGGTGATTCATAGTCAAACATAATCAAGCATGGTCAAAGATGGTCAATCATAGTCAAGCATGGTCAACCATAGGAAAACGTGGTTAACAATGGTCAAACATAATCAACGATGGTCAAACCATCATTATCCATCATCAAACATGATAAACCATAGTCAAACATTTTCAAACATAAGAAACCATGGTCAAACATGGCCAACCATAGTCAACCATGCTTAAACATGGTCTAACATGGTATCGTACTTTAAACAAATTTAGGTAACAAAGTTACCAACTTAACCAGAATTGTCCAGAGTTCTCTTTTTTTAGAGATTGTATTTAGTGGCTATTTTTATCCCTGAATAGAAATGCGGTGTTATTATGTAGTATACCTAGGGAAGTATTATGGGGTACCTAGGGAGGTACCCAATGGGAATGTGGTTATGTATTATTAGTGGAAGTCATTCAATGTAAGGTGGACTAGGTCCATTATATTATTAAATAAGAACCATTATGATAGTTAGATATAATAAATGTGAGAAGGCTCTCTAGAAGGTTCCTGGGAGATAGAGAGAGTTATATAAATAAGTGTAAGCAATGTATTGAAGCATGGTGAAGAATATTGTGAATGTATCAAACATTGTTTGTGAAGTGTTATCCTTCCTTAAGGATTAATATATGGTGTTACCCTACCTCAAGGGTTTTCTCTATTTCTTTTGTTCAGTATTTGGTGCATGGTTTGGTGTATTGTTGTTGAGATTAAGGGTTATTTCTGAAGTATATTTGCATATATATCTAGGTACTTAACATTTGGTATTAGAGCACTTTCCTTGGCCAAAGAAGGGGAAAAATTTTTGGTACTTTTTACAGATTTTTTAAAGGGAAAAAAGGGTGCGACGCATTTCAAGTTCAGATCTGGAACTTTTTGAGCTAAATTTGTAGAAACAAATTGAATATTTGAATTCCTCTTGGAAAAAACCCAATAAATCAGTCGAAATAAAGTTTAGGAAGTAAAGCTACTAGCATTTTAAAGTCAACATTTTTTCAGGATTTTTCTGGAAAAAGCCGTGATTTTACAAAGTAAGTTAGTTTTTATAAGACCTAGTTTTCTTTCGGGGTTATGGCAGTGATGATAGTTTTTACTGGAAAAGATGATGGTCCTATTATTGAAGAATTCATAAAATATATGAAGTCATCAAGGAAAGAGCTTTGGAAAGGTTTGGTAAGTTTATCTTTAGAAGGTGATGCATTGATTTGGTGGAAATCGCTTGAGTATACCCAAATAATGGAACTTTGGGATGAAGAATTTGAAAAATTATTTTTAGATAGGTGGTCTCATGTTCGAAAAAAGGATACAAAGAACACCAAGGGTTTATTTTCATGTGGAAACTCTATATTACATGTTCATGGTTGTATTCATAAGGATAAGGTTATCGTTTCTATTAACCCTAGTTGCATGCATGATTTTATCAATATCTAGTTGGTTAATAGACTACAAGTTCCTACAAATCATATTCAAGGCACACAGGTTGCGGGTGAAAATGTTCAATTTTTTAAATATTTGAAGCTTGGTATGGATAAATATGTGTTACATTCAAATTTTTATGTTATAGATATGGATGAGGTGGATATTGTTTTGGGATACCCTTGGATGGCCATAATTGGTATAGCTAATATTAATGTGGAAAACAATTTTTTGTAACTTTGGTACATGAAAAAGAAAATCACATTGTAGAATGTGTCTCTTAGTAAGATAGAAGGGCCCACGACATCAAGAACGGAATTTACTACAGAGTCTGAAGCTGAATCATAGGCAGAGTCTACTGAAGGAAATGAAGCAAAGACATAGGAAGGACACAATAAAGAAGTTAAGAAGTTCATTGACTCAAAGCCACAATGTGTTGCAGATTTGAAGAAAAAAACATCGATTCCTACAGTTGTTGTATATCGCCATCCACATCATATAGAGAAACAACATTCATTAAAAAAAGGGTGTGAGCATCAACATACTTATGCATCAGCAGGGAACCAAAAAGGAAACCAATCTAGAGGTGCATGGAGGCCTACCAACACTACAGGAAGACATCAGGGTAGAGAACCAATCCCATGGAAACACTGGCAGGATGCAGATCAAGATCAAGGTGGCAAGGAAACAATTGGACATAATGTTCGTCTTCCATTAGGATGGATGGATGGTCATACTTGGTACCAGTTGGATACATTTCTTAGTCATTCATATTGTATGGTTTCTTCTCGTATTTCGAGGACGAAACATGTGAAGGGGGATGGAATGTAATATACCTAGGAAGGTAATATGGGGTACCTAGGGAGGTACCCAATGAGAATGTGATTATGTATTATTAGTGGAATTCATTCAATGTAAGGTGGACTAGGTCCACTATATTATTAAGTAAGACCCATTATGGTGGTTATATATAATAAATGTGAGAAGGCTCTCTAGAAGGTTCCTAGAAGATAGAGAGAGATATATAAATAAGTGTAAGCAATTTATTGAAGCATGGTGAAGAATATTGTGAATGTATCAACATTACTTAAGGAGTGTTATCCTTCCTTAGGATTAATATATGGTGTTACCCTACCTCAAGGGTTTTCTCTATTTCTTGTGTTCAGTGTTTGGTGAATGGTTTGGTTTATTGTTTTTGAGATTAAGGGTTATTTCTGGAGTATATTTGTAGATCTATTCAGGTACTTAACATATAGTTTGATTACGCAAAGTTTTACATGATCTAGGATTTCTTCAAGAAGAAGCCATTTGATTATTGATTGATAATTAGTCGGCCATACAATTTCTAAAAATCCATTTTTTCATTCCAAAACAAAGCATGTCAACACTAAGTACCCTTACATCAAGACACTAACCATGAAGGAAATCATCAAACCAAAGTATCGTCCTTCTAAAGATTAAATCTCATATATATTCATGAAACCCCTTAGAAAAACAAAATTTACTAAGTTTAGAGAAGAGATTGGTATTTGTTCAAATGTACTTTTGGATCAAAGGAGGGAATGTTAGACATGATGATCCTAAAGTACTTAGTTTAAGATTATATTTTCTAGAATAATATTGTACTTAGTCTTTTCTAGAATGAATATTGTTGGATTATATAATAATTCTAGAGATTAGTCGTTTCGTATAGTCAATAATTAGAATATTAGTTAATTCTTTATTTATTGTACATGGACACTTGTCATCTTCAAATGATTATGTGATAAGATGTCAATATCAAGTTTAGTGTAGGAATATAGAAAGATGAGCTTATTTAATCTCTTCTTCTTATGTGAGAGTAATGTTGAGTTTCTAATCTCTTGCATAAACTATGCATTTTTTTCCTTGATTAATAAAAGTTGTGTGTCTAAGGACACTTCTTCCATCACCTACCTAGTGACTAGTGAAAGGGGTCAATGTTGGAATTTTGTGAATTGTTCTCACATTAGATGAAATTTGACCCGATCAACCCAGACATGTGATTTTCTTATAGGAGAGGATTTAGAAAATAAAAATTAATCTAGGTATGACCTCCCCATACGCTAAAACATTCAGAGCCCGAAACAATCCAAACAAGGCCAAATATCTCAATTGTTATACATGACTATGGGAGTTCTAAAAATCTTCGACATCCTCTCAGTTTTTCTATGAAATTTTATACCAAAGAAATATTATACCATGTCATTTTTATAAGAATGTGATTATTCTCTAGTGAAGAATGTTATGAATTTGATATCTAGTTAGGATAAAAAAATAGTTATTCATCTGTTGGATCCAAAGAAACTTAAATGCTTGTGTCCATTTTTGGTTTTAATGTATTGAAGCCCAAGTTTCCTTCATGTAGTCAGAAAAAAATTGCAGTTTCTATTGCTGAAAATCCACCTGTCTTTAGAAAGATAGAGATCCTGGATAATTTTATACTAAAATACCTAATCGGAACTACAAATGGAACTAATATCTCAAAAAAAACAAGGTACACTTATATCAAGACATCAAATATTGTAATGAACTCAAAAAGAGGAGAGAATTCAATTTATGTAAGGCCATGTGATTCCAATGATAGCACAACTCACAATAATCCTCCTCTAAATTTAATAGATATAAATCAAAAAACAAGTTAGAGGAGTGAGAAATTGCAAAAATGTTAGGCATGCACTTGTTATGGTTAGACATGCCAAGTTGATATCTTGTTTTGAGGACACCAAAATTTCTAATGTAGTTCCCCTAAAAAGGCATAATTGTGTGGAAACCTTCAGGGGTAATAGAAAGGATCCTAATTTGAATTGAATCCTTGCCAAAATTTGTAATAAGCACCTACTTTATTTACCTTTTGTAAAATTTGTAAACATTTCCTTTTTTATTTTATTTTGTCTTTTTTGGAAAAATTGGAAGTGGAAATGATGCATTGTGATGGTTGGGCTTCCAAAGGAAACCCATTAAAACAAAGAAGACTACATAGTGAAGACATCAACAAGAGAGGAAATGGGAAATTGCAGAAGATAGTAGTAGAAATGAGAGCTTGAAGAAGGAAAGCTACTTAAAAATCAGTGGATGAAAGAGTTAAGGCCTATCCACGATGAGCGAAGGTGCCTTTGAGCCATGGCCATCTGCAATTTTTTTTTACTGTCTGTGAGTAACAATACATATATGTGTATATCTCGCCTCTTTGTATTTATCTCCTAAGCTTAATAAAATGTCCATTAATGTGGATATTTGTTTGTATTTATTTATATGTGTAGCTTTGATGTGGGTTCATTAGTTTATTGTTTCCTTGAGAACTTTGGGCAATGGATGTTTTCATGAAAGCTACATCAATATCAGTATTGTAAACATGGTCTAGGCACCTTGATCTATTCATTAGTTTAAGAGAATGCTAGTTTGTTTCACTCCCTGAGTCAAATTAGTATTGATAGGAACTTTTTCTTTGCCCATAGGTCATCCACAACATTTATTGTTCGTTGGGTGTTTTTCCTCTTCAATGGAGCCGTACATTCAATTTTACACTTACCTGGTAGAATTTGCATACCCCTGGGCATTTTATTTAATGCTTGGGAGAATTTACACACACTTGGACATTTAATTTACTACATGGGTGAATTTTCATCCCTTGGGTGTTTTATTTATTACTTTCTAGGTGAATTTACATCCCACTGGGTGTTTTATCCACTTCTTGGGTGAACTTACATCCCTTTGGAAATTTTATTCATTGGTTGTGAAACTATGTTTACTTACTTGGACAGTTTTCCCTTGCTAGTTAATTTTATTTCATTGTTGGGTTGAATTTTTTTTGTTGGTGTTGCGAATGGGAATATTTATAGCTGGTTGGTTGGTAAAATTTACCTTCAACAAGAAAAAATTAATAAAAAAAGATATTGTTGACACCCAAAAGCACAACGTAGGGTACCTCCATGCAAATTGGTTGCAATGCCTTATTATTTATGAATAATTAATAATATACTAGATAGGTGGGACCCCAGGTGTGAATATGAAGGAATAATGACTCATTTTTCTTGCTCATGATTTGGTTGTGAAATGAATGCTACATTTATTGTATTTAAATCAATATTTGAAACAAATGAGGAAACGACAAATTTGATAGGTGATGTGATTAAAAGAGAAATTATGTTGTTTTGATGATTATCACAAGTTTTATTCTACTGCACTCAATTTAAATGGAGATTCAAACTCCAGGATTGAATTAGTAGATGATAATGGTATTGTGGATTTCTTGTTAAAAGGGTTATGCGCCATTGTTTAGATTTTGAAGTTTAAAGGTTGGAAAATGGCCTCCCTAGCAAGTGTTGACATATATTACATTGGAGTTTTAAAAGTTTGCGCATATGTAAAGTTTGAAAACATAGGAAAGTGGTGGTATATCCAACTTGCATTGAATTTTTATGGAATTAGTGGGTTATGTGTTGTATGGATAGCTCACTCGTACTGGATATGGTTGAAGGAGTAAATATGGATATGACGTGAAGTAATTGCACATTTCTCTAACCTACCTCGAGGGTCGCCACCCTTTCTATTTTTCATTTGGTTATTTTTGTTGGTTGTTGTTGCCTCCGTTTTGCTCGGTTGTGGAAGATGTGTTCGGACTTTGTCGATTTTCCTTGTCATTTTTTCACCTAGGTATGAGGGTTCTTGTTGCTCCATCCATAAATTATTTCTCTTCTCATTAATTAAATCAAAATTTGGCTCTTGTATTTGCTTATTGTATGTGCTTTTCCAAGGTTTATGGTGTATGGGTCTATCGAATTTGTATTGGATAAAGTTGGTCTCTATGGTATATGCAAGAGAATTCACAATTGAAAGATGTGTGAATGTTTCTCATTGTTGGTGTAATTGTGATTGCTTTGTTGCTTTACTTGTGGGGAAGCTTGTGGAGAAGTATTTTGGGTCTGCCTCGTCTCTAGATTTTTGTTGTTTCTTGCATTTTTTATACAAAATGGTCTCATTGCTCACGACCTTTGGATTATATTTAGACTCTTTCTGTCAATTATTTATATGGATATCATGGGTATTTTTCTCACGTCCTTCATAAAGGGTGTGTGATTAAGACTGTGGAAACTCATGGTGGTAATAAGATTGTTGAAACATTCTTTTAGCTAAACCCTTAAAGTGTTTGTATGTTTTCTCTCCCATACCTCATTGTTGTAGATGAATGGTATCTTAAACCCTACGTTTGAATAAGTACATAAGGGTGTCTAACCCTGACAGTTCACATCTCCTTTTTCATGAGGTTTTTTCCGATTTGTTACTTAAGAGTTAATACTAAGTCCACTTATTTTTAAAAACACAGTATGTTATGTGGCAATATTGAGGTGATGACAGCGTTGTAAGAATGGTTTTTAAGAGATATGACCTGTTGTGTTAGCATGCTTGAGGTGGTCGATTTTTATATGGATAAAATACCTCTGTGTATGAATTATATATGTGTTGAATGATTTCTACAAACAAAAATAGAAGTGAGTTCTGGAAGTTTGTTTTGTGAATTCTCAGTTCCTTTTGGGTTGAGTTTGAGAAACTTGGTAGTGGTTAAAAGAATACGGATGGTAATTATTTGGACCCAGTATGTCCATACTTCGACTGTTAGTATTGGATGTTTGGATATTGTGCCTTCTTGACTCTATTGTGCTCAAGATGTGTTATCATTGTTGAATGTTTCTTGGACGGTAATTTATAAAATGAATACTGTGAAATGTAATTTCAAAATACAACGTGAACAACAGTGGAATTGAGCACCAGTTTTGGAATTTTGAAACGGAGTATTGGATTTTCATCTCGAAACAGGAAAGTGTTTGGGATTTTGGTTGTTATGGTGATGGAATTATTATTTTTTTGGATAATGATAGAACATTAACCATTGTATTCCCATCCATTATACAATCTTACGCACATTACACTCCCCCCATTATCCCACTTACACTGTTTACACTCCCTGTTCTATTATTACTCATTTTTAAGGAAAAGTATGTATGAAAATGAAAGAAATGGAGATGGAGGTTAATTGATGATTGGTGTTTTGAGAGCTAGTTATATACACAGATTGATTATTTTTATGATTGTTTGAACAGTATCCATGTATATTTCCCCCTCCATGTTACCATTTTACACACACTACGAACCCCTCATATTCCCAATGACCCTACCAATCCCCATTCATGTGGCAATTGATTAATGGAATTTTTATGGATGAATTGCATGTGTTATGTGGTAAATAATAGAACCAAATCTTGATTTTATTTAAGTGGAGTTTCATGTATGGATTATTAATAATTTTTCATGACTCATTGAATATTTTTTTTAAGATGAGTTTTTTCAGCAAGGGAAGTATTGGTAGAGGTAATAGAGACAGGGGAAATTGGCAGAGGGGTCACATAAGACCTTGGTTCTATATACATTTTAATGTTGACCCCTAGGAATTGAACCATATTTTCCAATCTAGTTTCTTCAACCTAGTAGGCGAAGGAATCTTCCATCCCCGGCCAAAAAGACCTTCCTTCCAAGCACACCAAAATATTCTTGGTATTCCAGTTCCTCCTCATGTGTTGATGTGACCAGAGCCTCCTGCCAACGATGGTTGGCAAGAGATTGTCCACCATCCTATTGTTCACCACCATGTTTGGTCCAATGCATCATTGCCATTACCCCCGCCACCACCGAAAAATCAAGTTGCCCAAGTGGATCCTACCCTCCCACATGTGCAGTCATCACATGCCAACAAAATATTGAAAATAGATGTACATGAGCCCGTGCAAGACAAGGGAAAAGAAATAGCCACTCACTACAACTCATCCAAAGAGTTTTCCAAATTAGTCTCCTCTCGCCTACATCTTAAGGATGATTGTTCTCATGTCATTAGTGAAATTCAACCTCAAGACTCCGACCAATCAAAGGCTGCCACAGAAAAATCAAAAGGGGACAACAACAAGAAGAGACCTAATGCCTCACATAGTAAATATGGATTTTGATGATTGAAGTTGTTTTACACAGTATTTTTATTTTGATTGAAGTTTTAAACAACAACAAATATTTCACATTGTTTTGGATGGCAACATTCATTTGATCATTTTTTATTGGTCAACTTGGATATAATGTTATTTTTGGGAACATGATCATATTACATTCTGTTGATATTTATCATTTGAGCATATATATATATATATATATATATATATATATATATATATATATATATATATNTTTTGGGAACATGATCATATTACATTCTGTTGATATTTATCATTTGAGCATATATATATATATATATATATATATATATATATATATGAAGCGAGAGTTACAAGGAGATATTTTTAAGTTAAATGATTTGGATATTTGTTGTGTCAGATAATTATAAAAGGAAATAATTGGGAGTCACAAGGGGTCCCACCTATTTAGTTATTATTTAAAGACCCTTATTTATATATTATTATTATTATTTGTCTCAAACTAATTAGTTAAGTTAATTTGACTTAACTAAAGGAAGGTAGTTCAACAACCATAACTTATTGAGAAATAATAAAAGCTCAATCAAATGAAGAGACAAGAGGAGGAATAGCAGGAGAACTACATCCATAAGGTTTTATCTATACCAGTGAGATACTTTTAACTTTCATTCATTCTTAGTTTACTAGAAAGCTTAATCCTCTTGATGACAACAGGATCTTATTGAAGGCATCAGGATTCAAAACCAAATCACATATTTCAGAAGCTTGTTTTTAAGGTGTATGATTTGTCTTTGATAGTCTGTGTATTTTTGTTTGTGCATGAATTAAGTTTCATGGCTTATAAAGAATATCTTGCAGAGTCAAGTGACAGAAGTTTGTGGCAAGTTGATCTAGATATTTAGCTTCGGTTTTCTTCTTGATTATTAGAGTTTTTTTGTATGGTGTGTTGGATTACTGAGAGGGGGGGGTGAATCATTAATAAATAAATTTAATCCTTTTTAACAATAAAATGAAAGTGTTATATCAATGTAGCATTATCACCAATAGTTGCGGAGTAGATAAACAATGAACAAATGAGCAATCATACACATACAAATTACACCAGTGTTTTTACATGGAAACCCAAAGCGGGAGAAAACCACAGAACGTTTTTTCTTATATGTCTTTAAGAATTACATTCATTGGAAGCACCAACTTCCTTTGTTTTCTAGCTGCAATTGGAAGGAGGCTCCAACCCCCTATTTTCTCAAGCTACAACCTGAGGGAAGCTCCAACTCCCCAATTCTATGGCTACAACCAAAAGGAGGCTCCAACCCCATAGTTTCTCAGGCTACAACTTGAAGGAATCTCCAACTCCTCAATTCTCTGGCTACAACCAGAAGGAGGCTCCAACCCCCTATGTTCTATGGCCACAACCGAAATGTGGCTACAACCACATGTCCTTGCCTCGTCCAACCACCCTGACGTAGAAGTAGAATGATGGAACCACTGTCACACTATCACTGTGAGATATACCACTGTAAACCTATACCAATCAACTTGTACCATAAACAAGTTCATCAACCATGCATCAACCTGTGCCAAACAACATGTAATCATCCTGTACCATAAAAAGTGCATCAACCATGCACCAACATGTACCTCAACCTGTAATAATCATGTACCATAAACAAGTGAATCAACCATGCACCAACCTATACCTCAACCTGTAATCAGCTTGTACCATAAACAAGTGCATCAACCATGCACCAAATATGTATCAATCATGCATCAAATACACATAAACTATGACTCAAAAAGATGTACCAACATCATCAACTATACACCTCATGTATGTGTCAACTCATCAACTACTTGTTTCAACCATGTACCCAACATATACCTCAACCATATACCAGTATAACCATCAAAATTTATCTAGAAATACATCACAATATCCATAAAAAAATACCATGAACCATTACATCAAATCATGTGCCACAACCTCACTGTTATACAACCTCTATCTATAACATACCTCAACCAAAATCTCTCATCAATTTCATCATCCAAATATAATTTATAACTATGTAATAGACCTGGTGTATATGATCACATACCTGCAAACCCTCCTTAACTTTAACAACAAGAGACTAACATTTTATCAAACTTTAATTTAGTCTCACGTGACTAATTTTGGATTAGTCAACAACCCTAACTTGCAATAATCATAACTATGTACCTGTAATGAATAAATATATGAAAATGGTAAACAATGTTCTTCAGTGTCTTTTTACAATTCATCCATATTTCACTACTTGGAACCTCTCAGAAAAGGAGTTATAGAAAAAATGGCATACCTTGTTGAAATATGGCTTATTCAAGAGATAGAACTTGTAAAGAATGCCCCACACAGAACATTTTTTTTATAGATCTAAAAATGACACACAAAATACTATGGATTGTACTCTAACCAATACATTTGGTCTTACTGAATTTGGATCTTTTATGAAGAATTTATGACGTTTTTACCTGAAACACTTGTTTTAGACTAGTTTTGGGACTAGCCACAAACCCTATTTTCCACGGAGTGTAACTCCAAAAATACAACAACCCACAAGATGAAATTTTTATCATAGCTACTTGGATATGTTTCCTCAACGGCCTCCCAATTTCACGGTCTGAATCATTCTAGAAAAAATGTTATTGCGAAAATAGTGAGATGACTTGTAAATAACATACCTTAGAAAGCATCATCAAAAGAATTTATCCTCCCTTGAATTTTGGTCTTCTTTACTTCACCTTCCCTCTGAAATTTGGCTTAGATATCCTTTGGTTATATCATTCACTTGTATATATTCAATATGCTCAAGTCTAATTAAAATGAGAGACCTTTGCCTCTTATTTATACTTTTATGTAGCTTCCTCAAGGGGTTACCTTTTAATCATCTTAACCCACTTTCCTTATTTTAGGGCTAACCCACTTATAATCACTTGTCCACTTAGTAATTTCTCCATTAACTTTATTATTTAAATAAACTTTTTTGTATCCACTTTGACTTATAGTACACTCATCACTTCACTTTATTATTTACCTTCTAAAATCTCTTAAGCCACTTTCCTTATTTTAGGGCTAACCCACTTCTAACCACTTGTCCACTTAGTAATTTCTCCATTAAATTTACTATTTAAATAATTTATTTTGTATCCACTTTGACTACTTTGACCTTTTGGGGCTTCTAGATGACTCATGAGGGTTCTCCAACTTCACATGGCCATAACTCTCTAACTGTGAGGAGTTATGTGATGTTTCACATACCACCAGAAATGGAATGACATGTACTATCCATCTAGAATAGTATTACCTTCAAATGTATTAAAAATCATACTATTATACATCAAACTTGGGTCCATTACCCAAACCTTTGTGCTATCAGAATTCTCTATCAGACTTTCTTCAAGGGTTGAAATCAATGACAACCAACCCAAATAATCAACAATCTCCCCCTTTGGAATTGATGGCAACACTCTGATGAAATACTGAAGTAATATCACTCATCCTCCCCCTGTGACCATCGCTCCCCCTGGAACCATGTCTCTGTTCTCTTTCTCCAAGCATTTACCTTTGCATATGATAAATATCTCCCCCTTTGTCATCAATGGCCAAGGTATCTTTCCATCCAGAGTTGCTCCCCCTAACTGAATTGTCCTTGGGGATACTCCCCCCGACCAAACTCTTTCTGAAATTGATCTCCCAACCTGAACTGTCCTCTTTATGGTGCTTCCTTGTGTAAATCTAAGACATATAATATAAGCATTCAAAAAAATTCATTTTGGAGTAAACATTACTCCGAGTCTCTGGCGAAAATACTCAAAGGCTTCTCTTGGAATCGGTTTTGTAAAGATGTCTGACACTTGTTCTTTTGTGCACACATATTCAACTATGATGTTCTTCTTTGCAACCTGTTCTCATAGAAAATGATACTTTATTGGAATGTTCTTCATCTTGGAGTGCATCACTAAGTTCTTTGAGATATTGATGGCGCTTGTATTATCACAATAGATTGGAATGGGCTTATCATACTCAACCTATATATATGTTAGAGTTTGTTTCATCAATAGAACCTGTGTACAACATGTTGTTTTTGAAATATACTCTGCTTCAGATGTATATAAGGATACTGATGATTGTTTCTTGCTTAGCCATGATACTAAACACTCACCCAAGTAGAACTCTACTCCGCTAGTGCTTCACTGCTCATCAATGCAACCTGCCCAATCTGCATTTGTGTAGGCAATAAGGGATACATCCTTTCCTTTTGGATACCATAATCCAAACTCTTTTGTCCCTTTCAGATATTTGAAAATCATCTTCACTTCTAATACATGTGATTCCTTTGGTGTTGCTTGAAATTGTGCCACCTGTATAACTGTCTACATTACATCTGGTCTGGATGCTGTCACATATAGTAAGCTGCCAAACATTGACCTATATCTCCTCTGGTCTGTATACTTTGAATCATCATCTTTTCTCAACTTGCAATTGGTTTGCATAGGAGTGATAACTTGTTTGAAATCTTCCATTATAAACCTCTTTAGAATTTCTTTGATATACTTAGTTTGAGAAATAAAAATTTCTTGGTTGTTTTGACGTATCTAAAGACTCAGAAAGAAGGATAGTTCTCCGAGTAATGACATTTTAAATTCATTATGCATATCCTTTGCAAATTTTTGGCTTAACCTGTCATCAGTTCTTCCAAAAATAATATCATCAACATATACTTCAATTAATAAAATACTATCTTGAGTTACCTCGATGTAGAGGTTGTTGTCTGCACTTCCTTTTCTGAACACTGCCTGTTATAGATATTTATCCATTCTAGAGTACCATGCTCTAGGATCCTATTTTAGACCATACAAGGCCTTCTTCAATTTACATACATAATCTTCGTTCTCTGAAAACTGAAATCATTTTGGTTGTTCAATGTAGACTTCTTCTTCAAGTTCCCCATTTAGAAAAGTTGATTTCACGTCCATCAGATACACTTTAATATTCTTGGAGCATGCATAAACTAAAAGCAATTGGATTGCTTCCATTCTGGAAACTAGGGAAAAATTCTCTTCAAATTCGATTCCTCCAACCTGTGTGTATCATTTACATACCAATCTAGCTTTGTTCCTTGTAACATGTCCATCTTCATTCAATTTATTTATGAATACCCACTTTGTGTCAATCACATTCTTATTCTTTGGTCTTTGAACCAATTACCAAGTGTCATTCTTCTCTATTTGATCCAATTATTCATCCATGGCCTTATTCCAGAATTCATCCTTGTTGGCCTCTTCAAAATTGTTTGGTTCAATCATAGATAAGAGTGCTAGGTATGTTTTTACTGGTGAATGGATTTTTCTTCTAGTCTCAACTCCTGCATCTTTGTTTCTGATAATCTGATCTGAATGATGATTCTTCTGTACTCGTTTGCTAGGTGTCTTTGGAGGCACTTGCTGAACTTGTTCTTATTCTTCTATCTGGTCTTCTTCATATTCCCCTTTTACTTCTTCTTCATCTTTTTCTTCTTCTTCGTAAAGTTGTTCCATTGATCCATTTTCTTCTTCCTTTAATTCTCGTCTACCCGTTTCATCAATTGTTACATTGATGTTTTTCACAACTTTGTTCAACCTCGGATTGTAACACTTGTATGTTTTCCTTGTACTTGAGTAACCAACAAGTACTCCTTTGTCTATATGAGAGTCAAACTTTCTCATTCTTCCATCTTCTCTTTTGATGTAGAATTTGCTTCCAAATACTCTGAAGTTCTTCACATTTGCTAGTCTTCCTTTCCATGGCTCGTAGGGAGTTTTGTCATTGTTGTTTATGAGCATTACTTTGTTTTGAATGTGAATTTTTGTATGCACTGCATGTGTCCAAACAATATCTGTCAATTTGGAATCCATTAGCATTCTTCGAGCCATTTCTTGTGTAAATATCATCCATTATGATAATTTTCCTTTGTATCTAAACTATTCTTTGAACCAATCTCTGAATCCATGTTCTCGTCCACTATCATATATCTATCAAAACCTGCTAAGTGTTCTTACAAATCCATCTATGTCCATACTTTCCAAGACTCTACTGCACAATTGTCCTTAATGTTGACCCATTTATCACTATACTATCATGAAGTCTTTACTACTTCAACTGATTGTACTTCTGCTAACTGACTGCTCTGGATCTATCTTCTAAAACTCTTCAAGCTACTCGAAGGATGGTTCTTTGGTTTGTCACAGCTATCGCATAGACTCCCCCTGTCTAATATTCATGTTACCTATAATTCTCTAAGTCGAATGGCTCAGAACAATTCCTACTCTGATGTGTATTCATCATCATCTTCATTGGTAGATTCATCATCTCTCTGAGCTCTAACTTCTTTCTTTATGTCTGTGGATTTATCTTTCACTACAATGCATGAAAGTAAGTCTCTTGAACCTATTCCTTATTTACCTGACCTTCTTTTCTTTCAGTTATTTTCCAAACCTTTATGTATATGACATCTTTCTTTTTCTCTGTAGAATTTTCTTCATCTTGTTTTATTGTCAATCTTGCGATCTCTGGGACCTGGTATTTGTTCACCTATTCTTCCTATTTTCTTATCCATACTTTATTATATATGATATCAGTGTTCTCTTTCATGGAAGTATCAATCATGCTTCTACAATCACTAGCTATGTGTCCATATTTATGACATTTGTAACATTCAATGTTACGTGGGGCCACATAGGCACTTCTTGCTTGAACATTTCTTTTATAATCCCTACAATCAACAACTTTATGTCCAAAATTAGTACAATAAAAACAATGACCATAAAATAAATTTGCATACCTGGGAGTGAATGATCTTCTTTGTGGTGTAGTCCTTCTGAATTTCTGCCTTGACTAATCATGATCATGATTGAAGCTTCTTTGTGGCTTGAACATGGATGGTCTTCTTGAAGATGTATCTTCAATAGTTTTATTAGATTTTGGTTGACCATGATTCTTTCTTTTGAGTACTTCTTCATAACTCTTTCTATTTTATTCATTCTTCTTTTCTAGCAATCTAGAGTGCTTCTCTTCGTTCTCTATAACTGATGTGGATATTTTTGTCTCTTCAACGTTCTTTTTGAGATTGATGATTTTACTTCTCAATGTGACAACTTCTTCTTCAAGCTTCTCAACCTCTTATTCTTTCTTCATTATTTGAGACTTCATGACTTCTTTTGTTCTTTTCACTTCTTCAAGATGAATTTTTAATGTGATTATTTCTTCTTCAAGTCCTTTCTCTTCTTGAACTAACTCTTCCTCAAGCTGGTTTAGATCGTTAGTTCTTTCCTTAAGATGATATGTCAATATCTTATCTCTCATTTCTACTTATTCCTTCTGTGTTGCTATGTTGGTTTCCAAATACTGCTTTTGATATTCAAGATTTTCTTCGATCTTTCTGGCTTCTTTTACCTGAGTTTTTAAGTTCTCGATGACTTGTTGGGATTCTTCAAAAATGTGAACACTTTCCTTTTGTTTCAAAAATTCTTTCTTGAGTGAATTATTTTCTTCTCTTAGTTCATCTAAAGAACTAGTCAATTCTACTTCATAATTGTCTTCATTTTCAATTAGTTTTTTTGTCACATTTCCTTCATGGAATTCTATTTCAAGATGTTTGTGTTTTTCACAATTAAAGAAAAACAACATACCTGTGGTGATTATGTACTCTTCATCTTCTGAATATGTTTGACATGGTGAATATAATTCTTTTTTATCTGTATTTGCATCTTCTTTGGAATTTTCTGAATCTGTGATGGGTGAAGAATTTATGTCATGTAACTCATCCCAAATTTCTTTGGTTCATGAACATTTACCAACCTTTTCTCTTACCAAATTAGGTAATCATTCCCAAATGAAATCCATTGCTATTTTGTTATTCTTTTTCAATTCCTTCTTAGCTGCAGTATTTTCTCTTTTTTAACTATCATATCCTGTAACCCCTAATAGCCAAATATAATGTCCATGTCCTTGTAAAAATACTTTCGTCCTTATTCTGTGCATCTCATACTTTAACCCATTCTGACCATTAAACATTGATACTCCATTCTCAGAATAATCCACGATCTCCTTCCAGTGGTTTAACCGTTTCCTGAAGGAACCGACTTTGATATCAATTGTTAGATTACTAAGAGGGGGGGTGAATCAGTAATAGAGAAATTTAATCCTTTTTAACCATAAAATGCAAGTGTTATATCAATATAGAATTATGATCAATAGTTGTGGAGTAAATAAACAATGAACAAATGAGCAATCATACACATACACAGTACATCGGTGTTTTTACATGGAAACCCAAAGTGGGAGAAAACCACATAATATTTTTTCTTATATATATTTAAGAATTACATTCATTTGAAGCACCAACTTCCTTTGTTTTCTAGCTGCAACTGGAAGGAGGCTCCAACCCCCTAGTTTCTCAGGCTACAACCTGAGGGAAGCTCCAACTCCCAAATTCTATAGCTACAACTAGAAGGAGGCTCCAACCCCCTAGTTTCTCAAGATACAACCGGAAGGAAGCTCCAACTCCCCAATTCTCTGGCTACAACCAGTAGGAGGCTCAAACCCCCTATGTTCTTCGTCTACAACTGGAAGGTGGCTACAACCACATGTCATTGCCCCATCCAACTGCCCTGAATAGAAGTAGAATGATGGAACCATTGTCACACTATCACTATGATATATACCACTGTAAACATGTACTAATCAACCCGTAATCAACTTGTACCATAAACAAGTGCATCAACCATGCACCAACCTGTACTAAACTGTAAGTTTTAAACCTGTGAAGTAAATCAATGCATATAGATTCTTAAGCAAAATAGAATTTAATCAATGGCTCATACACATAGTACACAGAGATTTATACCAAAAACCCTCAACTGGGAAAAACCTCTCTATATTCATTATATCGAATTTCACCATTCACAATACAATATATACAATGTTTTTAGGTATTCCGTAGATACCAAAACCCCAATCCCTTAATCCGGGATTAATTTAGAAAACCGCTTAAAATAGCAAAAACCACCCAAAAAAATAAATTGGTACACTACGCGTAACCAGGGGAGGCCATACCTCCCCCCCCCCATGAGACCCCACAGGAAGCGCCCGATGAAAACGACACAAAGGGAACTACTATAGGAATCGTCAGACGCAATTGTCAAATTTGACGCGCCCACACACACACATGCAAAGAATATAACACATACCCAACATTCTCCCACTTGTTGTTTTATTTGCATCCAAGGGTCCACATGATTATATAGTCAACAATCCAGAGCAACAATGCCTATTGTTCCTCTACACCAGGAGAAATTTTCTGTGCTCAGAGACTTTGTCAATGAATCTATAACATTCTTCAAAGTGTCAACCTTTTCTAGCAACACCTTCTTTTCCTCAACCATGTCTCTCACAAAGTGATATTGAACATCAATATGCTTTGTCTTTGAATGATAGGCTGGGTTCTTTGTCAGGAAGATTGCACTCTGACTGACACAATATAATCTCATTTCTTTTTGTACCAACCCAATACCTAAACACAATTTCTGTAACCATACTGCTTCCTTGCTTGCATGAGTGGCTGCCATGTATTCAACTTCTATAGTTGAGAGTGTCACTGCAGCCTGTCCTTTGCTCATCCAACTAATTGCTCCTGCAAATAGGTTAAACACATACCCACTTGTAGATCTTTTGTGATCTAGATCTCCAGCCCAGTATGCATCAAGAAAGCCATGTATGTCCACCACTCTATCCAATCCTGGTCTTCCTTGGTAGCACAATCCATAATTGGTAGTGCCACGTGTTGGTTGTGGAGCCTGATTATCTTCCTGATTCAGAGGTCCTTGCTTTCAGCCATGTTTATACCCCATGAAGTCTTTACACCCCAGAAGTATGTACACTCTTCCACGCGGGGGAGTGCAAAGGGGGGGTACCCCCTCTACGGGGTCCGGGGGTCCTATCCCCCTGGCTGGGGGGTCTGGGGGCAAGCGGGCCCCCAACGGGGGTTCGGGGGCAGTGTCCCCCAATGGGGGTTTGGGGGTGAAGCCCCCGAAGCAAAAATTGCCTTATAAAAATATATTGTAATTTCATTGTAAATCTGGACTGTTCATTATAAGGTCGCAGATCTAACGGTAGAGATTATGTTAGGGTTTTTTTCCCTAGAAGGCAACCATCTTTTATGAGGGAAATGTATTGCGGCTATGGTTGATGGTGAATATTGTATTCTGAGAGAGGAGACTGTGAGAGAAAGAAGAGGAAGTTACAGCGGGTTTTGCTGTAGGTTGTATCCCTTCATTTGTTGGATAATAATAAAGGAAGGACCTGGAAATTTCTCTGGTGGACGTAGCCCACACTGGGTGAACCACGTAAATCTTTGTCTCTCTTGTATTATGTGTCTTCTGTGTTTTGTTTCTGCATTTGTTTTTATTTATTGCTCCACGGTCCTGTTTTTCTAACACCACGCAAATACATGAAGACCCTCTTTACTTTTGTCCAATGCTCCTTCTCTAGTTTTGACATATACCTGCTCAAAACTCCCACTGCATGTGAAATGTCCGGTCTAGTGTAGACCATTGCATACATCAAACTACCAACTTCATTGGCATATGGAACATGGGACATGTCCTCTTCTTCTTCCTGTGTCTTGGGACACTAATCTGCAGATAACTTTACACCTATAGGAATAGGAACCTTGATTGTTTTACTTCCATGCATATTAAACCTTTGCAATATCATCTCAACATATTTTCTCTTATTCAGCCAGAGTTTCATGTTTGCACGATCTCTTTTAATTTCCATTCCCATAATGAAGTTAGTAGCACCAAGCTACTTCATGTCAAATTTGGAGGATAGCTGCAATTTCACCTCCTTGATAACATCCATGTTATTTCCTACCAACAACATGTCATCAACATACAACACTACATAAATCAAGTGATTACCAAACTTCTTGGAATATACACAGTGATCAGCCCTTCTTCTCACAAATCCCAATCCAAGGATGCATGTGTCAAACTTTTGGTACCACATCCTAGGTGATTGCTTCAGACCATATAGTGACTTCTTTATCTTACAGACCAGCTCTTTCTTTCCCTTCACTACAAAGTCTTCTGGCTGCTTCATGTAGATTTCTTCTTCCAGATCCCCATGTAGGAATGTTGTCTTCACATCCATCTGTTACACTTCAAGATCAAAAGCAGCAACAATAGATAAAATAAATCTAATAGAAGTTAACTTAGCAACAGGAGAAAAAATCTCACCCAAGTCAATTCCCTCTACCTGGGAATAACCTTTCTCTACTAACCAAGCTTTGTATTTCTCCACTTTTCCTTATGCATTAAACTTCTTCTTAAACAACCATTTGCTACCAATAGATTTTCTTCCAGTTGGAAACTCAACTATATCCCATGCCTCATTATTATCCAAGGCATCCATTTCTTCAACCATGGCCTTCTTCCAAAGTTTACTATCCTCTGAATTCACTGCTTCCCTGACAGTTCTGGAATCATCATCAGTAATAGATAAAGAAAAATTGGAACGAAAATCAGGTGAACTATACCTTTGTGGTTTCCTTCTTTCTCTCACTGATCTCCTCAATACTAGGGTATGAGGTTCTTCTTCTTCTTCTTCTTCTTCTTCTTCATCTTCAAATGATTCAAATTTTGCATCATCCAACACAAGCTCTATTTTCTCAGGTTCTTCTGGCCTTGGTAGGAATTCATGTTCGGAAACATCTTTTACCTCTCTGAAAACAACATATCGACTGTAAACAATCTTCTTGGTATCTAGGTTCCAAATCTTATAACCTTTCACACCATCTTTATAACCAATAAAGATACACTTTTCAACCTTTTTATCTAGCTTACTCCTATTTTCCTTTGAAACATGTACATAAGCATCACAACCAAACACTCTAAGATGTTGAAGAGATGGTTTCTTTTCAGTCCATAACTCATGTGGAGTTATATCATCCAACATTGATAAAGGTGATCGATTGACCAGGTGTTATCACTCTGTAAATTTCCTAGAGGTTGAAAAAAGGAAATACACAAAGGTAACCTTAACCAACCACTTTTAAAGCTGGGATCTAGCCCTTCCAGCTTCAGAGAGGGATCTCTCTTTAAGATTTAGCTTTGTTTGAATT